>JAPVLO010006526.1:0-13839 GCA_027257055.1 Cephalopachus bancanus | reverse complement strand
CTATTCAGTAAATGTTGCTGGGAAAATTGGTTGACCAAATGCAGAAGATTGAAACAGGACCCCTAACTATTCCCATACACAAAAATTAACTCCAAATGGATCAGAGAACGAAATGTAAAGCCTCAAACCATAAGAACCTTAGAAAATGAAGGATATACCCTCATGAAAATTGGAACTGGCATCCAATTCCTGAACAAAACCCGAAATCCAGGTTGTAAGAGAAAAGATAGACAGGTGGGACCTCATTAAACTGACAAGCTTCTGTAAAGCCAAAGAAACCATCAAGAGAGCAGGGACAGAGCCTACAGGCTGGGAAAAAGTATTTGCCAACTCCAGGTCTGACAAAGGCTTAACATCTTGGATCTACCAGGAACTCAAACGTGCTGAAAAGAAAAAAACAAACAACCCCATTATAAAATAGGCAAAAGATATGTAGAGACACTTCTCAAAGGAAGACATCCGAGCAGCCAACAGACACATGAAGAAATGTTCAACCTCACTAATCATCAGGGAGATGCAAATGAAAACCACACTTAGATACCACCTAACTCCAGTCAGGATGGCAATTATCAATAACTCAAAAAATAACAGTTGCTGGAGAGGGTGTGATGAAAAGGGAACACTTCTACACTGTTGGTGGGAGTGCAAACTAGTGCAACCTCTGTGGAAAACAGTATGGCGATTCCTAAAAGCTCTAAATATTGACCTCCCATATGACCCTGCAATCCCCCTACTGGGAATATACCCTGAAGAACTCAAATCACTCTATAAAAAAGATACCTACACACGTATATTTATCGCAGCATTGTTCACAATAGCAAGAACCTGGAACCAACCAAGCTGTCCATCAAAAGAGGACTGGATTAACAAAATGTGGTACATATACACGATGGAATACTACGCAGCCATAAAAAAGAACAAAATCATGAATTTCACAGCAACCTGGTTGGCACTAGAGTCTACAATACTGAGCAACCTCTCACAGAAACAAAGATCTGAGTATCACATGTTCTCACTCATATAATGGACCTTGAACATCCTACGTAATACTATAAGAAAATGACTGACAGTGGTGGGAAATTATGTGGGGGAGGGGAAGGGAGATGGGATTAATGGTAGTGAATATCTGTATGGGGATGGGGAGACATCTCTTATCAACAAGGGTGCCTGAACGAAGAATATTTGTATACCTAACCCTTAAGTGTACCCCACAATATCATAATAAAAAATATTGATTAAAAAATGATACGGGGTACAATTCAGGATTAGTTCTACAAGTGATTGTCATACAGGTAAAGTTTGAGCTTATCTTCGGTCCCCACTTTGTCTAGTTTGAGATCAGGTACACTTATTAATGTTATGTGCTCCCCCCTCCCTCCCCTGGCAGTTTCCAGCTACTGCCAGTCCCTTTCTTATAGTATTATGATAAATGTTCAGGGTCAACTTATGAGTGAGAACATATGGTGCACGGTTTTTTGTTTCTGTGACAAATCACTGAGTATTATAGACTCTAAATCCATCCAAGTTGCTGTGAAGCCCATAATTTTGTACTTCCTTTGGCCGCGTAATATTCCATTGTGTATACGCACCACTTTGTTTTATTCAGTCTACTTTTGATGAGCAGTTGGTTCCATGTTTTTACTATTGTAAATAGTACTGCAATAAACAGGCATATGCAGGTATCTTTTTCATAGAGTAATTCGAGTTCCTCTGGGTATATTCCAAGAAGGGGGATGACTGGATCATACAAAAGGTTAATTACTAGTTCTTTTAGGAATCACCACAATGTTTTTCATCGAGTTTAAACTAGTTTGTATTCCCACCAACAGTGTAGCAGCATTCCCTTTTCTCTGCATCCTCCCAGCAAGCATCTGTTGTTTTTTGTTTTATTAATGATGGCCATTCTTACTGGAGATAGGTGGTATCTCAGTATGGTTTTGATTTGCATTTCTCTGATGATTAGTGAGGCTGAGCATTTTTTCATGTATCTACTGGCTGGTCATATGTCTTCTTTAGGGAATTGTCTATTCATATCTTTTGCCCACTTTTTAATGGGACTGTTTGTTTGTGTTTTTCCTTTCAGCACATTTGAGTATCTAGTAGATCCCAGATGTTAGGCCTTTGCCTAACATATGCAATTGGCAAATATTTTTTTCTGTTTCTGTGGACTGTCTCCCCACTCTCTTGATGGTTTCTTTTGCTTTACAGAGAATTTTTAGTTGGATGAGGTCCCACTTATCTATCATATCTGCTACGGCTTGGCTTTGGGGAGTTTGATCAGGAATTGGTTGTCTATTCCAATTTCTGTATGGGTGTCTACTGCATTTTCAAAGATTCTTAAAGTTTGAGGTTTTACATTTAGGTCTTTGATCCATTTGGAGTTGATTTTTGTGTATGGTGATAGGTAGGGGTCCTGTCTCATTCTTCTGCACATGGTCAGCCAGTTTTCCCAGCACCATTTGTTGAATAGGTTCTATTCTTCCCAGTGGTTGTTGTTGGAGGCTTTGTCAAAGATGAGTTGGTTGAGAAATTGAAGTTTTGCTTCCAGAATCTCTATCCTGTTCCATTGTTCTATATGCCTGTTCTTGTGCCAATACCAGGCTGTTTTGATTATTGTAGTCATAATAAATTTTAAAGTCTGGAAGTGGGATACCTCCCACTTTTCTTATTTAGCTAAGACTTGTTTTGGCTGTATATGATAGTTTATGTTTCCATATGAATTTCTGTATTGTTTCCAGTTCTGAAAAGAATGGTGTAGGCAGTTTATTGTGTATAGCTTTGAATCTGTAGATTGCCTTTGGTAGGATAGATATCTTAACAATATTGACTCTTCCAATCCATGACCATGGAATGTTTTTTTCATTTGTTTGTGTTGTCTTTGACTTCTTTGAGCAGTGTTTTGTAGTTTTCATTTGAAAGGTCTTTCACTTCTCTGTTTAGGAAGATGCCAAGGTATTTGTGTGTGTGCGTGTGTGTGTGTGACTATTGTGAATGGGATTGCGTTTTTTGTTTGGTTCTCTGCCTGTTTGTTGTCGGTGTATAAGAATGAGACTTTTTTTGCATGTTTATTTTGTACCCTGAGACTTTGCCAAAGTCCTTTATCAGTGCAAGGAGGTTTTTGACAGGTTCTCTTGGGTTTTTCAGGTATACAATCATATTTTCAGCAAAGAGGGATAACTTGACTTTTTCTTTTCCTATTTGTATACCCCTTATTTCCTTCTCTTGTCTGATCTTCAGATCTTTCAAAAAGCAAAGTTTATAAAATCTGATGAAGCCAAATCAATTTTTATTTTTTGCAATTATGCTTTTGATTGCATTGTCTCAGAATTCTTTACCATATACAAGGTTGCAAGATTTTCTCCTATAATTTTTTCTACAAGTTCTATTACATTCAGATATCTTTTAGGTCTTTGGTCTACTTTGAGCTAAATTTATGCATATGATGCAAAGCATCAAAGTTTATTGCCTTGTATGTTTATATCCAATTGTTCCCAAATCACTTATTTTTTATACTATAATTCTTCATAGTATTGTTTTTTACTTTTGCCAGAGTTCAGCTAGACATGTTTGTATAGATTTATTCCTAAATTATCTATTCTGTTCCATAGACGTACTTCTACATATTTATGTCAATATCATGTAGTCTTGATTAGTAAGCATTTATTTTATTTTATTTTATTTTAGAGATGTAGGATACAATTCAGGGTTGGGTATACAAATAATCATTGAACAGGTAATATTTGGGCATCCCTTTTGTCCCCACATCACCTGGCTTGAGATCAGGTACTCTTATTGATGTTATGTGCCCCACCTTCCCCCTGGCAGTGTCTCATTACTGTCAATTCCTTTCTTATAGTATTATGATTTATGTTCAGGGTCCACTTATGAGTGAGAAGACGTGGTACTCGGTTTTTTGTTTCTATGGTAGATCACTAAGTATTAGAGACTCTAAATCTATTCAAGTTGCTGCGAAGTCCATAATTTTGTCCTTCTCTATGGCTGTGTAATACTCCATCATGCATATGTTCCACATTTTTTATCCAGTCCACTTTTGATTAGTGCTGTTCATTATAGTAAATCTCTAAATAAAGTAGTACATTTTCCTATTTGTTATCTTTTTTCATATATTCTTTTTTTTATTTGTTGACAATTTCTGAATTATCTGAATATTTTCTATAATTTGATGTTATTTTCCACATTGGTTAATATTAGAAACATTTTCCAATAATATATTTTCCCCTTGCTTTTTGCTATTGTTTTTATACATTATACTTATACGCATGTAATAGTAATGCATTGCTATTTTTGTTTACTTGAACAGTTGATTATCTTTTTTAACAACTTGAAATATAATTCACATATATGATTAACCCATTTAAAACATTCAAGGCAATAGTTTTAGTGTGTTTCCAGGTTTATGTGTAACAATCATTACAATCTAATTTTAGAAGACTTTAGTTCCTCCTTTACAAAAAAAAGTAAGCTGACCTATTTCTTTTCCCTCCTGAGATTTAAGCAATTTATTTTCTGTTTCAATCACATTGCCAATTCTGGACGTTTTGTATCAATGGAATCATAAAATAGGTGTGTGGCCTTTTATATTGATTTCTTCTGTTAGCATAATGTTTTCAAGGCTCACTTATATGGTAGCATGCATTAGTATTTTATTTATTTTTAAGGTCAAATAATCAGTTTGTGTTATGCTACATGCTATATTTGAGCATTCAGTTATTTCCATACTTGAATTTTTATGAATGATGCTACATACATTTGTGTACAAGCTTTTATGTGTATGTGTGTTTTAATTTATCTTCAAGAGAAATGGAATTGCTTGTTGATAAGGTATCTCCATATTTAATTATCTTAGTATTTACTGAACTGCTTTTCAAAGTGACTGCACCATTTTACATTTTCAACTGAAATCCATGAAGGTCCCAGTTTCTCTGTATCCTTGATAATGCTAATTATTTGCCATTTTAATCATAGTTATCCTAATGGCCGTGAATGGTTTCTCTTTGTACTTTTGATGTTTACTTATTTGGTGACCAGTGATGTTGATCATCTTCTTTTGTTTCTTATTGGCCATTTGTATATCTTCTTTGAAGAAATGACTATTCAATTTCTTTGCTCATTTTTTAATTGGGTGATTTGTCTTTTTATTTTTGAGTTGAGGAAGCTATTTATGAGTTCTGGATACAAGTCTCTTTTAAGACATAAGATTTGAAAATAAATTTTTGGACAAAAGCCAGTTAGGGCTTCTTTTTTAAATATTTATTTATTTATTTTATTATAAAGATTGGAGTGCAATTCAGAGTTTGGTATACAAACGTTGATTTTGCAGGTACCCTTGTTGATGAGGTATACTCCTCCCTCCCTTAGCAGTTTCCTTCAACTGCCAATCCCACCCCCTCCCCTGACAGCTTCCCACTACTGCCAATGCCTTTCTTATAGTTTTATAAGTGTTCAAGTTCCACTTATGAGTGAGAGCATATGATACTGATCCATTTAGAGTTAATTTTGTGTAGGGGTCCTGTTTCAATCTTCTGCATGTGATAAGCCTGTTTTCCCAGAAGCATTTACTGAATAGGTTCTCGTCTCTCCAGTGGTTGTTGTTGGAACCTTTGTCAAAGAAGAGTTGGTTGAGAAATTAAGGCTTTGCTTATCCTGTTCCTTCGGTCTGTATGCCTGTTCTTGTATCAATATTAGACTGTTTTGATTATTGTAGCCTTATAGTAAGTATGAAATCTGGAAGTGTGATACCTCCTGCTTTGTTTCTTCTGCTAAGGATTATTTTGGTAATTCGTGGTCATTTATGTTTCCATATGAATATCTTTATTGTCGTCTTCAGGTCTGAGAAGACTAATACTGACAATTCAATAGGTATTGCATTGAATCTGTGATTGCCTTTGGTAGGATGGACATTTTAACAATGTTGATTCTTCCTATCCATGAGCATGGAATATTCTTCCATCTGTTTGTGTCTTCTTGGGTTTCTTTGAGCAGTGTTTTGCAATTCTCATTGTAAAGGTCTTTCACTTCTCCGGTTGGAAGATGCCAAGGTATTTCATTTTTTTGTGGCTACTGTGAATGGGACTGTGCTTTTAATTTAGGTCTCTGCCTGCTTGTTGTTGAGTATATAGGAATGCAACTGTCTTTTGCACATTTATTTTGTACCCTGTGCCTTTGACAAAGTCCTTTACCAGTGCAAGCAGGTTTTTGACAGATTCTCTTGGATTTTCAAGGTATAGGGTCATATCATCAGCAAAGAGGGATAACTTGACTTTCTCTTTTCTTATTTGGATATCCCTGATTTTCTTCTCTTGTCTAATTGCCTGAGCTAGGACTGTCACACAATGTTGAACAAGAGGGGTGAGAGTGGGCAGCCTTGTCTTTTTCCAGTTTTTAGGGGAAATGTTCCCAGTTTCTGTCCATTTAACAGTATGTTAGCTGTGGTTTTATCATAGATGCCACTTACTATTTTGAGGTATGTTCCTTTTATACCAAAGTGTTTGAAGGTTTTTATAAAGAAGGGATGCTGGATTTTTTCAAAAGCTTTTTCTGCATCTAATGATATAAGCGTTTGTTGGGTGCATATATGTTTAGGATCGATAGTTCTTATTGATGGATTGAACCTTTTATAATTATGTAGTGTTCTTTACATCTTTTTAAATTTTTGATAGCTTAAAAGTTATTTTGTCTGATATTAAGATTGCAACTCCTACCTTCTTTTGGGATCCATTTGCCTGGAAAATCATTCTCCACCCTTTAACTTTGAGTCTGTGTGTGTCCCTTGTAGTGAGATGAGTCTCCTGGATACAGCAATTAATTGGGTCGTGGTTTTATATCCAGTTTTCCATTCTGTGTCTTTTCAGTAGTGCATTTAATCAATTCACATTCAGGCTGATTAATGAAATGTGATTATTTATCACTGTCTTGAGGTTCTTATAAAGTTTTTTCTTTGTTTGCTTGTTTACTTTTGGCTTGGGGTTGATGTATGTGAGTGTTTTCTTGTTGAACTGTATTCTATGTTTATTCTGTGTTCTGCTGTTCTCTTAGAAAGTGTGTGGTCATTCTTTTTTTAATTTCTTCTGTGCTTAATACCTTTTTAAGTGTCTCCTGTAGAACTGGTCTGGAAGCTGCACAATCTCTTAGGGATTGGGTGTCTGAGAAGGATTTTAATTCTCCATGACTGATGAAGCTGAGGTTGGCTGGATACGAAATTCTTGGTTGTAATTGTTTATCTTTGAGGATTTTGAATGTAGGACTCCAGTCCCTTCTTGTTTGTAGTGTTTCTGCCAATAGGTCTGCTGCTTTCTGGTTGGTTTTCCCAAGTTGATAGTCTGACCTTTCTCTCTTGCTGCCTTTAGGAGTTTTTCCTGTTGTGTCTACTTTGTGTAGGTGAATTATTATGTGTCTAGGGGTTGGTCTCCTCATTTTATGTCTTGTATCTCTTCTGCTTGGCTGGTCACATCTCTGGTGAGATGGGAAAAGTTTTCTTGGATTACCTCCTGGAATACTTGCTCCAAGTTGTTCTCCATTTCCTTTTCTTCTTTTAGGATACCAATCAGGCATAGGCTTGGCCTCTTGATATAATCGCACATCTCTTGTAGGCTTTGTTCTTTCTTTCTGAGTCTTCTTTCTATGTTTTTTACTGATTGGGTTAATTCCATGTTCTGGTCTTCAAGTTCTGGGATTCTTTCTTCAGCTAGATTAATTCTGCTTTCCATGCTTGTCATCTTATTTATTTCCTGGATGAAATTTTTTATTGCCAAAATCTCTGTTACATGTTCTTTCAGTGTTTCATCTTGTCTTTCTTGAGTCTTATTCACTCTTTCCATTAATCCCCTAATCCCTATCATGTTCTGAGGCCAGTAGTTGGTGACTTCCATTGTTTGGGCACCAAGGTCTGATTTTTCAAGAGTTTTGTCTTTGGTGCACTTGAAATTGCCTGAGGTCTTCCTTTAGTTTTTCCTCATTTGTGACAGATCCTTTGTTTTTCTCTTTAGTTCTGTTATTCAGTATCAGTGGAAGAGGCTTTCCCTTCTGATTTTTGTTCAGTCCTCTATTCTTCCCTGATCTGGGCTCTGGATTTGTTCTATTTTGAAATAGGACTGTGGATGGGAGGCTTTGTTGACTCTTGTAGTTTTTGAAATTCATATAAAGTTGGGATGGGGTGCTAGGATTCAGAAACTACTTGTAAATTACAATGTTCACTTATTATGGTATGTGTTCCCTGAGACCCACTCCCCACCACCACTCTATATGATGATGCAAAGCAGAAAACAATTCAAAAAACAATTGAACACACAGACATACACACACACCCCAAAACAAACTGGAATAACAACAAAGTGAAACAAAGCAAACAACAGCAAAAAACCAAGAAAACTAAACACACACACACATGCCTAGCACAAAGTGAATAGAAAAGAGAAACAGAAATACTGGGGGGAGGGGGGAAGGAATTCAGGTCAAATCCTCACACATATATTGACACACACCTTAAACTACACAAAATGAAAAATTTAAAAACCCAGAAGACTTTAAGAACAAAAACAAACCAACAACAACAACAAAATTGAAAGATGTACACTCAGTAATTCACATAAACACATAAATAAAAAAACAACAAATAAAAGAAGAAACAGAAAAAGAAAAGAAAAAAAATTGGGGGAGGAATCCAATCAAACCCTCACATACAGATTTATTCACAAACGAAAAATATGTTTTAAAAAGGTGCACTAACAAACAAACAGTCAAAAAAAATTTTAAATTTTTTAAAAATTGCCCTCTTGTGGTAGGCTCTGTAATTGCTCCTCTAATCAGGTCTCTCCTGCAGAGCCACCTCTTTCACTATCTCCTCAGTGTCCCAAGAAGGAAAGAATGAGGGGCAATTGAGGTGGGTGGGGCTGCAGTCCTCCCTTCCAACTCTCCTATAGTCAGGGAGATCTCCTCTGTTGGGGAGGTACAGGATTGTCTCTTCCCCGGGTTTGTAAACCCAGGAGGTGCCCAGCCAGGCCTATCCTAGAATGGAGTTCTCCTATTGCGACTGACATCAAGGTTCCTCCTGGGTTTGTCCCTCTCAGTCGTAGCCCAGCTGTGTGCGTCTGACATTCGGAGGATTGCGGGGGATGAGGGGGTTTGGGTCAGCCCCAGACTCACCACTGATCTCTTTGGAGATTTTTATATCCTTTTTTGTCCACACCCTTTATCCTGCAACTGGATCAGGGTAGGGTGGGGTGCCTGGAACGCAGCACTCCTCCAGTATCTGAAGTTTGTGCTTTCAGGATATTCCCTCTGGGTCAGGTTCAACCCCTGAGTAGTTGATCTGTCAGTCACAGAGATTGGGTCTGTTGCTCCATGGTAAGCGAGTTGGAGAATTTTCCTGCCCCGCCTTCACGATGGTGGTGGGGTACCTCTCTTGTCCTCTTCCATGGGACTTTGCCTCTGGACTCCCTCTGCAGTCCCTGCTGCCAGTGCCCTGCCAGATGCTGAAGTGGTGAGGCAAAGCCAGGAGTCAGCAGTCTCTCTCCTGCTGCACGGGTGAGGGAGAGCCTGGGGTGATATTTTCTCCCCTCTGCTTTTGTCCATTTTTTAAAAAGTAATGGCACTTGGCTTCTGAGACCTGGGAAGAGCAGGGGATGAAGCATGAGGCAGAGAATCTGTAGCACCAGCTGTTGCAGCAGGGGCCTGGCCACTTGCTCATGAGCCCCCACTTAGACAGTCTCTTCCAGCATTTTCTTTCCAGGGAGGGTTTGCTTATTTAAAAAAAAAGAAGAAAGAAAAAGAAAATTGTGCTCGCCTTCTGCATCCCAAGAATCGCTAGGGTCCAAGTCCAGCAGGGTGACACCAACTGCTGCATCAGGAAAGCCCTGGCCACTGGCTCCCTAGCCCTCACTCAGTCAGCCACTCACTTGCCCACTCGCTCACCAGCAAATACACAAAATTTTTCCATATACTCACTCACTCACACCGGGACTCGTATAGTCTGACTGGCTCGGAATTGCACTGAATTTGTAGTTCGATTTAGGGAGTATTGCCTGACAATAGTATGTCTTCCAATTCATGAACACATGTTCTTTCCCTTAAATAGATATTCTTTAATTTCTTACAATAAGGTTTTAATTTTTTTTTGAAGATAAGATTTATTAAGAAGACAGTAAAGTTCCCACAATGGGACGGGACCTGAAAGAGGTGGCTTGGTTTTAAATTTTTTAGTGTACAGTTTTGTACTTCTTTTACTAAATGTATGCCTAGGTATCTTATTTTCATGTTCTTTAAATGCAATAATTTTATTAACTTTATTTTCATAATCTTTATTAATACTGTATAAAAGTATAATTGAGTTTTTGTGCATTGATCTTATGTTCTGCAGCCTTGCTAAACTCATTTATTAGGTCCAGTAGTTGTGTATGTCAGTGTGTTTGTGTGTTCCTTATATACAAGAATATATACAAAACTACAAATGCGAAGATAGTTTTATCTCTTCCTTCAAAATCTGGATGTTTTTTGTTTCTTTGTCTTGCCTAACTACCCTAGCTGGGATCTCCGGTAAGCTGTAAAATAGAAGTGGCAAGAGCAAGCATCCTTGTCTTGCTCCTGTTCTTATAAATATTCAGCCTTCCATAGTTGAGTGTGATGCTTGCTGTGGGTTTTTTTTTTTTCATTAATCAGTATTTTTTATTATGGTTTTGTGGGGTACAGTTAAGGGTTAGGTGTACAATTACGTTTCATTCAGGCACCCTGTTGATAAGAGGTGTTTTCCCATCCCCCGACAGATATTTGCTACTGTTAATCCCATCCCCCTCCCCCCCATAGTTTCCCAGTACCGTCAGTCAGTTTCTTATAGTATTGCATTGGATGTTCAAGGTCCATTATATGAGTGAGAACATGTGATATTCGGATCTTTGTTTCTGTGAGAGGTCACTCAGTATTATACACTCTAGTTCCATCCAGGTTGCAGTGAAATTCATGATTTTGTTCTTTTTTATGGCTGCATAGTATTCCATCGTGTATATGTACCACATTATTTTTATCCAATCCTCTTTTGATGGGCAGCATGGTTGTTTCCAGGTTCTTGCTATTGTGAACAACGCTGCGATAAACATATGTGTGCAGGTATCTTTTTTATAGAGTGATTTGTGTTCTTCAGGGTATATTCCCAGTAGGGGGATTGCAGGGTCATATGGGAGGTCAATTTTTAGAGCTTTTAGGAATCACCACACTGCTTTCCGCAGAGGTTGCACTAGTTTACACTCCCACCAACAGTGTAGAAGTGTTCCCTTTTCACCACACCCTCTCCAGCAGCTGTTGTTTTTTGAGTTGTTGATAATTGCCATTCTGACTGGAGTTAGGTGGTATCTCAGTGTGGTTTTGATTTGCATCTCCCTGATGATTAGTGAGGTTGAACATTTTTTCATGTGTTTGTTGGCTGCTTGAATGTCTTCTTTTGTGAAGTGTCTGTTCATATCTTTTGCCCATGTTATAATGGGGCTGTTTGTTTTCTTCTTTTCAGTACGTTTCAGTTCCTTGTAGATTCAGGATGTTAAGCCTTTGTCAGACCTAGAGTTGGCAAATACTTTTTCCCAGTCTGTAGGCTGTCTCCCTGCTCTCTTGATGGTTTCTTTGGCTTTGCAGAAGCTTGTCAGTTTAATAAGGTCCCAGTTGTCTATCTTCTCTCTTAAGTCCTGTGGGTTTCGGGTTTTGTACAGGAAATGGATGCCAGTTCCGATTTTCATGAGAGTATTTCCTTCCTTTTCTAAGGTTCTTATGGTTTGAGGTTTTACATTTAGGTCTCTGATCCATTTGGAGTTAACCTTTGTGCATGGGGATAGATAGGGGTCCTATTTCAATCTTCTGCATGTGGTCAGTCAGTTTTCCCAGCACCATTTACTGAATAGGTTCTCCTCTCCCCATTGGTAGGTGGTGGGGGCTTTGTTGAAGATGAGTTGGTTGAGAAATTGAGGTTTTGCTTCTGGAATCTCAATTCTGTTCCATTGACCTATATGCCTGTTCCTGTACCAATACCAAGCTGTTTTGATGATTGTAGCTTTATAGTAAAGTTTGAAATCTGGTATTGTGATACCACCTGCTTTGTTTTTTTTGCTGAGGATCGTTCTGGCTATTCTTGGATGTTTGTGTTTCCATATGAATTCCTGTGTTGTTTTTTCTAGGTCTGAGAAGAATGTTGTTGGTAATGTAATGGGTATTGCATTGAATTTGTAGATTGCCTTAGGTAAGATGGACATCTTCACATTGTTGATTCTTCCGATCCATGAGCATGGGATATTTTTCCACTTGTTCATGTCAGCTTTGATTTCTTTGAGCAGTGTTTTGTAATTTTCATTGTAAAGGTCTTTCACATCTCTGGTTAGGAAGATGCCAAAGTATTTCTTTCTTTTTTTTGTGGCTATTGTGAATGGAACTGTGCTTTTTATTTGGGTTTCTGTTTGTTTATTATTGGTGTAGAGAAATGCGATTGCCTTTTGTACATTTATTTTGTATCCTGAGACTTTGCCAAAGGCTTTTATCAATGTAAAGAGGAGTGGCTGTCCCCAAGAGGGGAAGGAAAGCCTCAAGAACACTTGCTGGGCTTTGCATTTCGGAACTGGAAGCACTTCTCTTTGAGAGAAAGAAGATGGGAAACAGATATCAGAGAGGAACTGCAAAGTCTTAGTGTGTCATCAGAAAGCTCCACGGTGTCCACACAGCTGCTATGTGATGAAAACCGTATTTCAGACATTATCTTAAAGCAGTATGACATTGATTGCCCAGTCCTCCTCTTGTCTTCCCCGATTTCCTATCAGAGGGCATTATGGTTTCCTTTGATGTTCGGTCGAAACACACATTACCGTAGAAGACATTTGACACATCAATCTCTGTCCGCCTCTGATCATTTTCCATATTACAGTCCCAGAAGTAGAACTTCTAGGTCAAAGTCGGTCACCATTTCACACTTAATGCACATGACCCAATGAGGCTCAGAACAGCATCGCCCACAGCTGTCCCAGAGGATTGTCTAAGATGGTGGCCTCGCATGACTCCCACTCTGTCAACTGCACATACTCCGAGTCCTTGTCACTTAACTTGTAGGAAATAGCATTTCACTGCCCATCCGACAGAGTCCCTGGGGTTCTGGCCAATGAGGAATCCTTGACGAGAGCTCTCTCCCTGTGGTGGCTAAGATTTTCCTGAATTGTGTGTGTTCCTTCCATACGTGACCTTGGGGTAGAGCCCAGGTGAGTAGGCCTCGAGCCCAATCCTGTGTGGACTCCCCTCCTGGCCCAGCACCCCACCTGCCCCGCACGGTGGAAGCTCATGGAGCACAGCATGGCTATGAGGTGGACGCTGCCAGACCCATTTCAGTGGGAAGTTGAGGCTCTGGAAGGACAGGGGACTTGTCCAAGGTCACCCAGAGAGCTGAGAACCAAAGACAACCAAACGCCCATCAGGTGACATAATAGAGAGAAGGGAATGTGTCACAGTAACAACCCATGCAGTGGAAGCTCAGGACAGGGACAGACATTCTCCAGAAGAGCAGATTCTGAAAGAGTGAGCGGCGTTGCCTGCAGGGAAAAGGAGGAGTAGGTATCCTTGAGGTAGAACCAGCCTGTGCAAGACCTGGAGTGTGATGCAACCCCATGTTGAGGCAGGAGGAGCATGTGTGACATATGGTGGGACATAATGAACATAAGTGGGTCAAAGTCACTGCCTTTGGGCTCAGTACCTACTTTAAGGCAGGACAGATGCTTACTCTCATGTGTGGGTCACCGTGTGACGTAGCTCCAGAAATCCTCCTGGAGCAAAAGTGCAATGGCCCAACCATGGACATAGGGAGCC
>JAPVLO010006510.1:0-44580 GCA_027257055.1 Cephalopachus bancanus | reverse complement strand
GGATAACTGTGTCCCCATCTCTGGAAGCAGCCAGTTCATTTGGGGACAGCTCCACCTGCTAAATTTTGACACATTAGGATGGCAAGCAAAAGTTTTGAAGTCCCTGTAACTGAAAGTGGTTTCTTCAGAGATTCAATGCTGTTGTTGAAGGATCCTAAGTATTGGATGGGGTGGGGGTGGGGAGGTTGTGGTGCAGAGTCAAATCAGACTCAAATCCTTATCCTGCTATTAAGCCTGCTCCTGCTGGAATTTCATAATAATTTCCAAGTGGTTCCCATCCCTCTAGATGCTTTCCTCTCTAGTTAACATGAGAGCTCTGTGGTCATGGCCAGAATATTATGAGATTAAATTCCAGCTTTTCTAATTATGAACCCAGAAGTCATTATGGTATTATCTACCCTGTCTTAGCTTTGGTCTTCTTATCGCTAAACGAAGGTTAATGAAAATGCAAACTTTTCAGGGTGAAATAAAGACTAAATGAAAAGTAATAATTTACAAGTAAAACTATTATCACAGAACCTGGTTTGCAGTAAGCTTGTAATGGATTTTGTCAATTCTTGTTTGGTTGTTATTTTTACTCATTGTACATTTCTAAAGCAAACCTCCAGTCTTGTGATTTCCCTAAGCATTAACTTTAGTGCTCCCCAACTGCATATGGAATAAAAAGTGAGACACCTTAGCTTGATCTGCAGTATCTTCTGGATATACCTTCCCTTTGCTTTCAGAATAGTCCAGTCCAACATACTCGTCTCCTCTGTATCTGAACATGTACATGCCATGAGTTTTCCTGTTAGGTGTTCTTGCACCACTTTAGACTTATTTTTAAATGCCCGGTTCAAATTTACCAAATCCAAATGATTCTTTAAGAACAGGCACAATGGAATATTACATAGTCATACAGAAGAATAAAATTTTGGACTTCACAGCAACTTGGATGGGTTTTGAGTCGATCATATTCAGTGACCTATCACAGAAACAAAGAACAGAGTACCACATGTTCTCACTCATAAGCAGACCCTGAACTTTACCATAATACTATAAGAAAGGGATTGGCAGCAGTGGGATCATGCTGGGGGTTGGGAATTGGAGAATGTCACAACATCAATAAGGGTACCTAATCTCAAACCAGGGAAAGTGGGGATCAAAGGAAGATCCAAACTTTACCTTTATGATGTTCACTTGTCTACCTACCCCTAAGTTGTACCCACATCTTTAAAATAAAATAAAATCGATTTTAAAGATAAAATTTAAAAATAAAGTAAAAAGGGGTAAAAAGCAACACTTGCAGTTTAAATGTAGTGGGGGAAAATGTAATGGAATCCTCGTGGTATAAATATTTTGTTGCCGGGCTCGATGGCTCAGCCCGTAATCCCATGCCCTGGGAGGCTGAGGTGAGTGAATTGCCTGAGCCCGTGGGTTCAAGAACCTCCTGGGCAACTTGGTGAGACCTCATCTCTACAATAAATCAAAAAATTAGCCAGGCGTGGTAGTGTGCGCCTGTAGTTCCAGCTACTTGAAGGCTGGGGCGGAAGGATCGCCGAAGTCCAGCAGGTCAAGGCTGCGGCTCCAGTCTGGGCGACAGAGTGAGACTCCAACTCAAATATATATATATTTTGTTGAATTTTAAAGAGTGTACCAGGGCCAAATAAAATTACTACTAAGACATCATTTACTAAAACCATTAGTCTTTAAAGGAAAAAATGTTCAGTGGAAATCTAGGAAAAAGTTCAAGCTAGAAAGAAAATGACAGCAACATTTTAAGTGGGAAGACAGTGGAACATATTTAACAAACTCAAGGAAAAATGTTAGGCAAGGATTATGAAATAAAATTGACATTCAGGTCTCAGGCAAACAGTTATGAATATTATCAAAAAGACAAATTTACAACAAATTAGTTTAAAGATCTTAATTGGCTCCATTTGCAATTCTAGAATCAGGCAACATTTTATTCTATAAAATAAAATGAGTGTTCTGATGAGTTGAGCAGAGGAGGCTGGTTTTGTAAAAGAGCTGAGAAAAATGGATATGGGAAAAAAGTAGATTAGTCATTACAAAGTTACTTTTCTCGTAAAGGCTAAAGCTGTGCACCTGGGCTTTGAATGCACTTGTGGCCTGCCATGGCTGTGCATCCCAGATTATAATCTTCTTGAGCACTCTAGAATAAATTAATTATATTTGAAAAAAAAAGAAAGAGTGCTGGGTATCTCATGTCAATGTACTTTTAAAAAGCTGTTGAATTTTAAATAGTTGTCCATTTAATACAGAGAAAACTTCCATATTTGCCGACTCTTTTTGAAATAAGTGGCTGTCTGCAGTCTATTACTGTGTAGCAGATATTAAAAAACAAAAGAAAACATTTTTTAAAAAGAGCAGGCAAAAAGATTGCCTTCTTCATGACTCTTCTCTGATTTGCTGCAAGAAGTGACATCCTACTCATGTTATAAAATGATTATATATATATATGTGTGAGAGGTGAGATTTATTTATTTATGTGATATGTATTTGTCTCATTTTATCTCCTTATACATCATTTATAACAGGCTAATAACTTAGATACTGTTTAATCTGGAATGTGCTTTATACGTTGGACACAATGGCTTTAACAAAGCATGAAAGAAAAATGTTAAAGGAATAAATGAAAGAGAGAAAAATGACTCAACTTTGTAGATAATTCTAAATTGCAGCATTTGTATGTGACTTCTTACACTGAAGTCAATAATAATCACTAATATTTACACTAGTCTTGGTTCTTTTCAGGCAGAACTCAAAATGTGACGTTCAATAATTCAATAGGTATTAATTATGTTCCTAGTATGTGGTCAGTTGTCTCTTACAGCCCCTGTATTGACAATCAGTGGACCGTGTATTTCTAGGAGTTTGGAGGTTGGTTATGAAAATGAAATGTATTGTAAAACATTCAGATGCAATACAAGATGCAATACTAAGTAGTGTGATGTCTTGATCTCCAGACCCAGGAATACCTTGCCTCAAGTCCTGGCTTTGCCATTAACTGGCTGTGGGCCTTGGACAAGACTCTTCTTCTCCCTGAGCCTCATTTTCTCTCTGAAAAATAATTGTTATGATAGCAATGGCAATGTTAATAGTATGTTTCTCATATACTTGTAACAACTTAAAGAAATAAATAGTGGTATAAAAAAACAGTTAACATTGGAAATTTTTAATCATCCCATAATTTATCTCTCCCTATCCTCAAGGCCACCACAAATAGGCTATGCAGTTTGAATATAATTAATCATTAGTTTGTCATTCAAACACAGTTTCAAGAACCCTAGCTCCCCAAGCTAAACTCTGATTACTTGCCAATCACTTTCCCTAAAATAGAAGTGCTTGAGCCAAGACTAGACAGATTGCATATATAATATTGGTCAGTGCATTTGATGCATAATGAGTGTC
Organism: Cephalopachus bancanus; assembly: GCA_027257055.1. NCBI lineage: Eukaryota > Metazoa > Chordata > Mammalia > Primates > Tarsiidae > Cephalopachus > Cephalopachus bancanus. The sequence continues at coordinate 41,166 of JAPVLO010006510.1, read as the reverse complement.
CAGTGAATGTTTGATGCCTTTCATTCCTTGGTAGAGAACCAGGTTGTATACTAAGTACCAGCACCGTAGCACGTTGAAGGGAAGGGTATGCAATGATACCAGGTGATCTTAGATATTGTCCAGTGGTGCGGGTATTTTACTTGTTTCTCTCTGGAAACTACAGGTATCATAGGAGATGTTTCTCGGCTGAGACTCTTTCAACCTGAATGGCTTCACCTTTGCTTATTTTACAAATTAAGGGACTATTTAATATTTTCTTTGGGAGTTAATTGTTCTACTTTATTGAAAAATTGAAAAATCACCAATAATATCTACCTCCTCTATTTAGGGATGAAGAACCAAAGACTCAGAACATGTGCTTCTTCAAAGCACTTGTGTAAGAAGAACTAGAGACAGCAGCATCATTAGATTTCATAGCTGATTATTGTAGAGAATCTGTGCCAGCTCACATCCTCCTGGCTCCACCAAATCAAGGCTCTAAAGGAAGAGTGCCAGCTACCTGTATCTTCTTCTCTTTACCTGAGAAATTCCAACCTAGGAGGCTGCTCTGGCTGTGTGAAGAGCAGACTCAGAAGGCTGGAGAATTCACACCCTGCATGCGCAAGCTTCACTCGATGAGTAGCAGATGTCGGTGTTTTAATACCCAAACTTCCTTGCTCCTCACATGGGATAGCTCGGAGGTATGTGTTCTATACTACTGCTCTAGGATTATCCCTGCAAGATTATGCTGTGGTCATTTCCTTGATAATATACCACTTATCGACGGCCTTTCTTTACTTAGCCCCTTTGTTTTCTTGGGATCATAGCACAAATAAACCACATTTAATGAAGTCCTTATCTCAGGATGTTTCTGGGGGAACTCAAATTAAGACATTTTTCTTTTTTTTTTTCTTGAGTTGGAGTCTCACTCCATCACCCAGGCTGGAGTGCAGTGGCACAATCACAGCTACCCCATTGTCCACCTCTGGGCTCCAGCGATCATTCCACCTCAGCCTTCCAAGGAGCTGGAACTACAGGCATGCGCTACCATGTCTAGCTAATTTTTTGATTTACAGTAGAGACGAGGTCTTGCCAAGGTGCCGGGGCTAGTCTTGAATTCTCACTCTCAGGCAATCCACTCACCTAGGCCTCCTAAAATGCTGGGATTTTAGGCTGAACCACTGAACCTGGCCATTTCTTTTAAAAATTTATCTTAAAGGTGTGGGGTACAATTTAGGGTTAGGTATAAAAATGGTCATTGTACAGGTATACAAGGCCATTTAGGGCCTCATTTTTGTTCCCACATCACCTGATTTGAGATCAGGTACGCTTATTGATGAAGTGTGCCTCCCCTGTTCCATCTCCCTGCAGTTTTCCACTTCTGCCAATCCTTTATTTTTTTATTTTTATTTATTATTTATTTATTTTTGAGCTGGAGTCTCACTCTGTAGCCCAGACTGGAGTGCAGTGGCTGCTCCCGGCCACCGCAGCCTCGACCTGGTGGGTTCCAGCGATCCTTTCACCTCAACCTTCTGAGTAGCTGGAACTACAGGTGCGCACTACCACGCCTGGCTAACTTTTTGGATTTTTTGTTGAGATGAGGTCTCGCCAAGTTGCCCAGGCGGGTCTCGAACCCGCGGGCTTAGGCAATTCACTCACCTTGGCCTCCCAAAGTGCTGGGATTACAGACTGAGCCACCGAGCCCGGCCTCTGCCAGTCCTTTAATTATATATTATGGTAATTGTTCAGTGTGCACTTATGAATGAGAACAGGTGATAGTTCTTTGTTTCTGTGAAAGATCACTGAGTATTACAGACTCTAGCTCCATTCAAGTTGCATGAAGTTCATAATTTACTCCTTCTTTATGGCTGCATAATATTCCATCATGTATATGGACATTTTAAAATCCAGTCTACTTTCGAGGACAGCATGGTTGGTTCCTTGTTTTTGCTATTGTTAATAGTGCTGCAATAAACATGCATGCACAGGTATCTTTTTTTAATAGAATGATTTGAGTTCTCTGGGGATAGTCCCAGTAGGGAGATTGCTGGATCACAGGGAAGGTTGGGTTTTAGATCTTATAGAAATTGCACACTGTTTTCCGCAGACATTATACTAGTTTACACTCCTACCAACAGTGTATAAGTGTTCCTTCTTCCCCAAATTCTCTCCAGCATCTGTTGTTTTTTGAGTTACTGATGATGGCCATTCTGACTGGAGTTAGGTGGTATCTCAGTTTAGTTTTAATTTGCATTTCATTGATGATTAGTGAGACTGAGCACTTTTTTATGTCTGTGTTGGCTGCTCGTGTGTCAACTTTGGGGAATTGTAAGACATCTCTTGACTTACCATATAGTGCTGACTTAACTATTGATGGATGGAGCAAACTGTGAGTGAAGCAGTAGATAAAAGATGCCACATGGGCAGATCTGCCCCCCTTAAAGGACATAGAGAACTCCACTATCTTGGCCTAAGGTCCTTCCAATCAGTCAATCCAATCTGCCAACCCAACTATTCTATAACCCTATTACACTTTATGCCCACCTCCACATTGTCATTGTACTTTGGTAGTCTGAGTGTGCTCTGTCTTTCCTGCTTTATCATGGCATAATCAAAATCAGGGGTTTCGTCTCATTAATGCAGCATGTTGCACAGTGATTGGCACAGACAGTTCATATGGTTGGTGGAAGCAAAGTGAATCACTTTCATTGAAAGCTGGTGACATGGGTCAAAAATTCATCTAACTGGAGAAGCAGATAGAAAATAAGAAACTTGCAGAGGATCAGGGAGAAGATTTTGGCCATGAAGTTGTAAGAACTCACAAGCCATAAAAGGGTTTTAAGTACAGGAGCAGCATTATGAAAGTACTATTTAAGGAAGAAAATGCTGCAAAGGTACACTGCAAATAGGTCAGATTCTATGAACTTAAAGTCAAGGAGGCTGACAAGAGGCCTCTGCTCTTATGAGCATGAGGAATGGTTTGAAGAGAAGGAGAAAAGTCAGTGACCAAAAGAATGAACAGAAAGGAACTGGTGAGAAAAAACAAAACACTTTGTACAAAATTTCAGCTGGAATTGCTAAATAATTATAGGTTAAAAAAAATATCAGATTATATCTGTATGGTGTTTTCTATTTTTCATAGTACTTACTCAAAAGTGTGTAGTCACTGGGCAGATAAGATGTTATTGACAAAGGCAGGGTCACTGAGAGTAGGAACTGCTGTTGGAAGCTTATTAACTGCTCTTGAAAAGCTCAGTTTCATTGCTTTAAATTTCTGATGACAGCAAACTTCCAATAGTAATATGCTATTCAAATTCAAGAGATGCCAGGACTCCCTATTTGCCAAAATTCTTACAAATTACTCTTTTAGAAACACATAGATGTATCAGTTAAACTTTAAAAGAGAAAGTAAATAAAAATTTATGTATTAAATAAAATATTCCTTATCATTCTTTTTATGATATCCAATAGAAACGTAATGGCATTATCAGTTTAACTTCCACTTCAAATACTGAATCTTAAAATTTTAAAAAGTGATTAAGGCAAGTCATAGTCAGCATTCTTAATTTTTATGTGTCAAATGAGATAGCACAACATTGTTAGACTTATGTTGAAGAGTAGGACATATTTTAAGTTTTCTTTTCACTTTATTGTATATTGAACATTCACTATGTGCAGTATACTTTGAGAGAATATAGAATGAATTGGCTAACTAGCTTGTGTTCAACAAATCTAGCATCCACAATGGATGTGTTGAGATCAACTCAAAATATCATCATAGCCAAGTCAAAATGGCCACATTAAAATGTCAAATGTGCATACACAACACTGAAGAATGCCCTAAATGCAAAACAGATGAGCTTTCAATGGCTTATAGATGAAGGGTGAGAGGGACTCGGTGAAGACAGTCATTTGTGTTGACCAGGGTCATTTGGGAAGGCTTTGCTGAAGACGTGCCTTTTGAGTTGGCCCTTGTATGGGATAACAAGACTATCAGTAGGCAGAAGAGTATGGGGAAGGTGCTGAGAAGTACTGCGGTATTTTTTAATCGAATGGTGGACATATGGGTGTGAATTTGTGAAACCACATAGGAACACTGGGTCTCAAAGGCTGTGGCATTGTAATGATTCACACCCAAAAGCTTCTCAGTCTTCCATGGCACATGCACCCACTCTGTTTCAGAGCAGAGACTGAATCATCGTGGGAAACAGTTGGCCATGTTGTTACCAAAACACTCCAAAGCAGTTAAAGAATATTTATACCTATTGGCAAAAAGAGATCAGAAGAGGAAAATATCAGGATTCACTCCTGTATGAAGGAGTGTGTTTGAAGTCTGTTATCCTCTTGAGAATCACTTACAAGGCAGGTGGAAAACTACAGAGAGAAGAATTGATGTAAGAATATTAATAGGTCATCACCACTTCCATGAATAGATTGCCCTGTGCTCTGTATCAAGCGTGAAGGCATACTGGATGCATAACTTCACCGAAGTAAGACTTTGTAACCACCCTGCTGTCAGTAATCCTAGTTTACAGATGATGGGTATAAGATTTGGGAAGCTGATGTGATTTTCCTACAGTCATAAAGACCAATAAAGGTAGGATTTTAATCCAGCTGATTCTGACTCAAAATTCCATTCTGTCTAAACATCATCACCTCTTAGGAGAGGTCAAGAGTTGTAAGTATTCTTGCTGAGGCCCATGAAAGCTGCTAGCATCGGCATGGCACTTTCATGTTTTGGATGTGCAAAATATTATTATAATAAATTGTAAGTTAAAAGAGTACCCTTAAATATTGTGTGTTCCTTGTAATAACTCTGTAAGGGAGGGATGAATGTAATGTTTGGTGAAAGTGCTGGGCACAACCAAGGTCACAGGTGAGGTCACTGGTGTCTTGGCCCTAAACAAATACTCATTCTGCAAATGAAATATTATGGAAAAGTCCAATACATGATGAAAGCAAAGAGGATGGGACTGTGGAGGCTGAATTCGGGTTTTGGAACCTTCACAATCCTGCCTGTTTGTGTTTTTCCTCTTCCACTTACTGGCCCCCTCTGAGACATCTCAGTGGAAACCTGTGGCTTGAGGGGCTTTGGTTTTCTTTTGCTGCCTCTGATGGATCAGGCACAGCCATGTTGGTTTAAGCTTTTTTTCCCTCCCCCCACCTAAGCCTAGCTTTGGCCTTCTGGCTCATGTTCCCTGTTCTTTGGTCTTGCCTTTGACTCTACTACTTGAATTTTGAGGGTTCAGTTTCATGATGTGTGGGTTTATGGATTGGCCTATACAGATGTTCAAATCAGGAACGAGATTCTTTCTCTTTTCTGAAGACATATGAGGCATCTTTATGTGACATTTTAATTTCTTTTTATTATTGAGTAGATGTCAGTGGCATAGATCCTAGGTCTTTCACTTAATAAATTGAAAAATAAGGTATGTCAGACTTCTCATTCATAAAATGGAGATAATAATGGTAGCTGCCACCTTGGACTGATTTGATAATTAAATTAGTATTTCACATAGAGGACTTAAGCAGTATCTGGTACATAAAAAGTTTTCAGTATTCATTATTAGTATGCATTAAAAAGTCTTAAAGGTTTTAGCTGCAATGAGTCAGTATGACTCTGACACCCCTCCACACACCATTCTTGAGTTGAGGCTCTACTGATCAAAAGCATTGCATTAAGAATGAATCGATCAATCTTTCCTGTTCATGAATAACCATGCTTAAATATTGAGAGTAGGCTGGGCTCGGTGGCTCAGCCTGTAATCCCAGCACTTTGGGAGGCAGAGGCAAGTGGTTTGCATGAGTCCACAGGTTTGAGACCAACCTGGCACCTTGGTGAGACTTCATCTCTACAATTAAAAATAAATTAGCTGCATGTGGTAGTGCAAGCCTGTAGTTCTGACTACTTGGAAGTATGAGGTGGAAGGATCACCTGAGCCTAGAAGGTTTATACTGGGGTGGCCATGAGTTTGCCACTGCACTCCAGTCTGGGGTGACAGAGTAAGACTCCAACACACACACACACACACACACCACACACACACACACACACACACACAAAACATAATATATATATATATATATATATAGAGAGAGAAGAGAGAGAGAGAGAGAGAGAGAAGAGAGAGAGGAGAGAGAAGTTTTTCTTTAGGATGGGCATTGCAAAAGAGTAGTGTATTATAGGAAAACAATTGGAATGATAATCCTACTTTAGAACATGAGGACAAATGTTTGAAAATAAGGTGATTGAATTGGAGAAGAGAAAATTTTGTCGGGGGCATATGGTTCTCAGGTGGCAGTAAAGCCAAGAGGGTCAGACAAGAACGTATGAAGGATGTATATATTTAGTATCATATAGTATCTGTGATACATTAAGATGTGTATTCTCATATGTCATCTCCTTTAATCTTTATATCATAAGTGAGAATTATCTTATTTTTACATAAGGGAAGCTGGACTGTCACCTGCTCAAGTCAGTCAGAAAAACTAAAATTTCAATGTAGTTTCCTTGGACTCCAAGTTCCAAGCTCCTTTCACTGTATCTCTTCATATAAGTTGGAGCTGTCCTACAAGAGATAGGTTGCCTAGCAGTTTTGAAGTAGACACAGAACACCATGGGTGGGTTTCATCTCCCATTGTTTCCAGTCCTTAGTACATGAAAAAAAGGAATTTTCAGTCTCAATTTTTTAAAGTTGCATTTTAACTTTTCTCTTAATTTTTTTCTTTTCTTTCTTTTTTTTTCCCAAATCGAAGGTCTTCACTTTCAGGAAATCTGTCAAGTACCACTGAGTTTCACTGAGATGTCTGCATTAATTTCATTTAAGGGCAAATTTCAAGACAGTGGGCAGTTCAATACAGGCTTTGCCTTTTTTGACCTTGACTCCACAAATGAAAGTGAAACATTTAAAGATAGTTTGATCATTCATACAACCGTATTATACTGGTGGAAAATGTTCAAGGCCACCAAAAAGTGAAAATAAAGACTGCAAAGTAAACCTAGAGTTATCAGTCTTCTCTAAGTGACCCTACATTTCTTGGTTTCCTTGCTGCCTGATTTTATACTTTGCCAGAATACCAGGGGCTTTTCTCCTTGCACTGCCTTTAATTATCTCATCCCTATGCTGAGGAAGTTGAATTAAATATTTTTGAAAGTTTATTCCCGTACATATATTTTACATCTGAGATTTCAACTAAAATAAATTACATATGCTTCTTTCTCCCTTCCTTTCTTTTCCTCCCTCTCCCTCTTCCTTCCCACCCTCCTTCCTTCCCTCTCTCCCTCCATTCCTGTCTCCCTTCCTTCCTTCTTTTCTTCTTTCCATTTTTCTTTCTCTAATTTATTTATTTATTTGTCACCCTGCTTGACAAATGAAACTGAATTCAAAACCTTAATTAGAAAAAAAAGATAACCTTGAAGTGTATAGTTTCTAAAACAGGCTGGCACTTTACAAAGAATAGAAACAATTATCACTTAAGCAAAACAGCAAAATAACAGATTGCAGTTATCATCACTAATTGCCTGACCCAGCTGCCCCACCCCAAAGTAAGAGCTAGACAGCATCCTACAGATACCTAGGACATAAATAGCTCACTCCATTCTCCTTCCACCACGGCCATGCCATATTGCTCTCTTATAAAAGAGAAACAATGGGTCCATGTTAAAATCAGGGCAAAAGAGGCCTGTTTTATACTTATTTTTATTTTGTTTTCAGGGGTGTGTATGTGTGTGTGTGTGTAGGGGTCTCACTCTGTTGTCCAGGCTGGAGTATAGTGGCATGAACACAGCTCACCATAGCCTCAATAGCCTTGACTTCTTGGGTGCAGGCAAGTCTTCTGCCCCACCCTCCTATGTAGCTGGGACTATGCAGGCATGTGCCAGCATATCCAGCTAATTTTTTTTATTGTTTGTAGAGACACAGTCACATCATGTGACTCAGACTGTTCTCAATCTCCTGGACTAAAGTGATCCTCCTGCCTCAGCCTCCTAAAGTGCTGGGATTACAGGTATAAGCCACTATTCCCAGTCTTGATTTATAATTAGTTTTAATAGAATTTTGTAGGTACAAAAATATTAAATACTATTCTAGAATGTTTTGTATAAGAGATAGAAGACAAGGCTGCCCACTCTCACCCCTGTTGTTCAATCCTGTGTTGGAAGTCCTAGCTCAGGCAATTAGACAAGAGAAGGACATCAGGGGTATCCAAATAGGAAAAGACAAAGTCAAGTTATCCTTCTTTGCTGATGACATTATCCTATACCTTGAAAAGCCAAGAGAATCTGTCAAAAACCTGCTTGCATTGATAAAGGAGTTTGGCAAATTCTCAGGGTACAATATGAAGGTGGAAAAGACAGTTGCACTCCTATACACAAACAATAAAAAGGCAGAGACTCAAATAAAAACCACAACCACATTCACAATAGCCACCAAAAAAATAAAATACCTTGGCATCGTCCTAACCAGAGAAGTGAAAGAACTTTACAATGAGAATTATAAAACACTGCTCAGAGAAATCCAAGGAGACAGAAACAAATGGAAAAATATTCCATGCTCATGGATAGGAAGAATCAACATTGTTAAGATGTCCATCCTACCAAAAGAAATCTACATATTCAACACAATACCCATTAAGTTACCAACATTGTTCTTTTCAGACCTGGAAATGACAATACAGAAATTCATATGGAAACATAAATGACTATGTATACCCAAAACAATTCTTAGCAAAAGAAACAAAGGAGGTATCACACTTCCAGCCTTCAAATTTTACTATAAGGCTACAATAATCAAAACAGCCTAGAATTGGTAAAAGAACAGGCACATAGACCAGTGGAACAGGATAGAGATTCTGGAAGCAAAGCCTCAATTCCTCAACCAACTCATCTTTGGCAAAGCCTCCAACAACAACCACTGGGGAGAGGAGAACCTATTCAGTAAATGATGCTGGGAAAACTGGCTGAACACATGCAGAAGATTGAAAACAGGACCGCTACCTATCACCATACACAAAAATTAACTCTAACTGGATCAAAGACCTAAACATAAAACCTCAACTATAAGAACCTTAGAAAGCACAGGAAATACACTTATGGAAATAGGAACTGGCAACCAATTCCTTTTCAGAACCCCAAAGGCCAATATCTTAAGAAATCAGATACACAAGTGGGACCTCATCAAATTAATGAGCTTCTGCAAAGCAAAAGAAACCATCAAGAGAGCAGGGAGACAGTCCAAGAATGGGAAAAAATATTTGCCAACTATATATCAAACAAAGGCCTAATATCTAGGATGTACAAGGATCTCAGACGTGCTGAAAAGACAAAAACCATCCCCTTTAAAAGGTGGGCACGTGCCTGAGGTGCTCCACGACTTCAGGCCTTGAAGCCCTGTGAGCAAGATCTTCTGAGGTCTACTACCACTGGACGTCCTGCCAGGCTGTGGGTCTCCTCCTGTGTGCCTCCAGGCAACATCTCCCTCCCCTTAGGGGCGGGCAAGCAGCTGTGATAAAGACCCTCTGTAGCAAGAGATAACACCACCTGCTGGTGATTCAAGGTAACAAAACTGAAAGGGAAAAATGGAAGCCTGACACAGGTCAGATCTGAGTAGTGAATGGGGCAGTGGTGAGCTGAGTGATGATCTGAACTGCCCTTCACAGAGGGCCAGGGGCAACTGATCCTAACTGTGAACAAGCTTACCAGCTTGAAAAGACAGCTAGAAATCAGAGCTGAAAGGACATTCGACTTAAACGAAAAGCCTCAGAGTGTGCTTGATTGGTTCTGTTAGTCTACTGACTTGATTCTATTCCTTCTGTTTTGCTCCACCCCCTTTTTTCCTCCTTCTTTTCCCTTCTTTTATTTTCATCTCTGTGTAAACCATATCTTTGTATAGAGGAATAGCACACCAATGAGGAGGTTGGTAAGCTTGTATGTTAGCAACATTGTATGTGTTCGTTTTTTTTGTATGGGAGTTGGTTAGTTTGTAGCCGTGGTCTATTGTTTTTATACATTTCAATTTTTTGTCTCTCTCTCTCTCTATTTGGTGGTACACTCGTCTGTTTCCACCCTTACTCCTCTCTCTCTCCACCCCCTTCTTCCCCCCTCACTGCCTGCTCCATTCTCTTCCCTCTGTTAACTGCATTTTATGTCAGGGAGCAAACATACAACCCCACTGCATGGACAGATTCCAAGGCAGTGGGAAATGGGTTTCAGATTATTCATACACCTGTCGGTGAATACCAGGACCTGCAGATAGATTCTGAATCAAGCTCCCCCCTTAAGTAAATCTCAAAACTGCAAAAAAGGACCACCCTCAACCTACAGTGCAACTCCAGAATTGAACAAAGTAAGAGGACATACATAAAGAACAATAGGAGATTGAACAAACAGAAGTAAAAACAACCCCTCCACCCCTGAATAACAGAATTAAAGAAGACGGTGACGTGAAGGGAAAGATAAAGTAGGGAGGGGGGAAAACTACACCAATGAAGAAAATCCAAAAGAAGAATATAGGTCTCACACAGACCCCTGGGAGATCAGACACTGGGAAACAGATTCCAGAACACAACGAAGAGCCCCCAGAATGACTGGTCACATGCAACAAACCCAGACATCAAATCTTTAATACAGAGAATTTAAAAAATTGAGGAGAGACAGGAGGAAAATAGGAAGGAGGAGATGTCAGAAATAACAGCAGTAAAGAATACTGTGATGGAAATAAATAACAAACTAATAAGCATGGAAAGTAGAATTATCCAAGCAGAAGAAAGAATCTCAGAGCTCAAAGCTCAAAACACAGAACTAACCCAAACTGTCAAAAGCATTGAAAAGAAGCTCAAAAAATAGAACAAACCCTTCAAGAGATGAATGATCACTTCAAGAGACTGAACCTAAGAGTAATTGGCCTTCCTGAGGCAGAGAAAGAAACAGAGACCATACTGGAACAAACATTTCATGAGATCATTCAAGAAAACTTCCCTCATCTCATTAAGGATGAAAAAATTCAAACACAAGAGATTCAGAGAACCCCTGCAAAACAACAAATGAGAAGACCAACTCCCAGACATATAATAATTTGCCTAAGCAAAGTAGGCATAAAAGAAAAAATCCTAAAGGCTGCAAGAGAAAAAGGTCAGAGTACATACCAGGGAAGACCAATAAGAATAGCAGCAGATTTATCTACAGAAACCCTCCAGGCTAGGAGAGTTTGGAGCCCTACCTTCAAAGTTCTGAAAGGTAAACAATTTCAACCGAGAATAACCTACCCAGCCAAGCTAAGCTTCATCAGTGAGGGAGACTCGAAATCTTTCCCAGATATCCAGTCCTAAGAACCCACGCTACCACCAGACCACTGCTACAAGAAACACTTAAGAAATTATTGAACACAAAGGAAAAGGAAAAAAGAACAACAACGTTCTTCACAAGAGTACAGGCAAAAGATTAAAAACACACATGATCCAACTCTAAAACCAAAAGAAAGACAACACACAAACAGGAAGAACAACAACTCTGTAAGAACATTATGATAGGGATCAACTCTCACATCACAAAAATTAGTTTGAATGTGAATGGACTAAATGCACCACTGAAAAGACATAGAATGGCAAAATAGATAAAACATCACCAGGTAACAATCTATTGCCTTCAAGAGACTCACCTCACAAGAAAGGACACTCACAGACTCAAAGTAAGAGGATGGGAAACAAATTTTCAGGTAAATGGAACACCAAAAAAAGGAGTCACGATCTTAATCTCAGACAAAATACCCTTTAGCTATCAAAAATTTTAAAAGATACAGAAGACAACTACATAATGATAAAAGGTCCAATCCATCAACAAGTAATATCCATCCTAAACATATATGCACCAAACATAGAACCACCAACTTTCATAAAACAGCTCCTAGGTAAACTAAAAAAAGATATCGACTCCAATACCATCATAGGTGGGGACTTTAATACCCCACTCACAACCCTAGACAGATCATCAGGACAAAAAAATCAGCAACGAGATCCAAAACCTCAATGTGACTCTTGATGCAATGGACTTAATTGATACCTAGAGAACCCTCGATTCAAAGACCACAGAATACACATTCTACTCATCACCACATGGAACGGACTCTAAGATCGACCACATACTTGGCCATAAGTCAAGCATAAGCAAATTCAAAAGGATGAAAATTTTACCATGCACCTTCTCGGACCACAGTGGAATAAAAATAAACATTAACACCAACAAGGTCCCCCCCAAAACCCAAAGACATGGACACTAAACAGCATGATGCTAAGTAATTCCTGGGTCAATGTGAAATCAAAACAGAGATTAAAAGATACCTGGAAACAAATGAAAATGAAGAAACTTCTTACCAAAATCTCTGGGACACCAAGAAAGCTGTAGTAAGAGGGGAATTTATATCCCTACAGATGCACATGAAGAAAATGGAAGGATCACAAATTAACACCCTAGGAAGCCACCTAAGGAAGCTGCAAAAGCAAGATCACACAACCCCTAATTTCAGCAGAAGAATCCAGATCACAAAAATAAAAGCCCAAATCCAGGACATAGAAGACAAAAAGATAATACAAAAATAAATGAAACAAAAAGCTGGTTCTTCAAAAGGATAAACAAGATCGATGGGCCCCTAGCTAGACTGACCAAGAAAAAGAGAGAAAAAGCCTAAATAAACACAATCAGAAACACAAAAGATGAAGTCACATCTGACCCTGAAGAAATACAAAAGATCATTAGAGACTACTATGTATACTTGTATGGAAACAAACTTGAAAACCTTTAGGAAATGGAGGACTTTCTGTCATCACACAACCTGCCTAGATTGAAACAAGAAGAAATTGAGATCCTAAACAGACCAATAACAAACAAGGAAAATGACCACGTAATAAGAAAACTACCTACAAAAATGAAGCCCTGGACCAGATGGCTTTCCAACAGAATTCTACAAGACATTTAAGGAAGAGCTTATACCAATCCTACTGAAGGTATTCCAGGCAAATCATATTATGATGGCAACAACACATTGATACCCTAGCCAGGTAAAGACCCAACTAGGAAAGAGAACTACAGGCCAATATCTTTGATGAACATAGATGCTAAAATTCTCGACAAGATCTTAGCGACCGGATTCAACAACACATCTCAAAAATCATCCATCATGAACCAGTAAGCTTCATCCCTGGGATGCAAGGCTGATTCAACATTTGTAAAACCATAAATGTAATTAAATACGTCAATAGATGTCAAAACAAAAACCGCATGATTATATCATTAGATGCAGAAAAAGCTTTTCATAAAATCCAGCACCCCTTCTTGATAAAAACCCTTGAACAGGTATGCATACGAGGAACATACCTTAAAAGAGTAAAAGCCATCTAGGAGAAACCCCCAGTCAGCATACTCCTAAGTGGACAAAACCTGGAACCATTTCTGCTGAAAACAGGAACAAGACAAGGATGCCCACTCTCACCTCTCCTTTTCAATATAATATTGGAAGTCCTGGCTAGAGCAATCAGAGAAGATAAGGCAATCAGGGGTATTCAAATAGGAAAAGAGGAAGTCAAGCTATCTCTGTTCACAGATGGCATAATTGTGTACCTTGAAAACCCACGATAATCTGTCAAAAACCTCCTTACACTGATAAAGGAATTTGGCAAAGTCTCAGGATATAAAATAAATGTGCAAAAAACAATCACATTTCTTTACACCAATAATAAACAAACAAACTCAAATGAAAACCACAATCCCATTCACAATAGCCACACAAAAAAATGAAATACCTTGGCATCTTCCTAACCAGAAATGTGAAAGACCTTTACAATGAAAACTACAAAACACTGCTCAAAGAAATCAAAGATGACACAAACAAGTGGAAAAATATCCCAAGCTCATGGATTGGAAGAATCAACATTGTGAAGATGTCCATCCTACCTAAGGCAATCTACAGATTTGATGCAATACCCATCAAATTACCAGCAATATTCTTCTCAGACCTATAAAAAACAACACAGGAATTCATATGGAAACACAAGCGACCAAGAATAGCTAGAACAACTCTCAGCAAAAAAAAAAAAAGCAGGTGGTATCACATTACTAGACTTCAAACTTTACTATAAAGCTACAATCATCAAAACAGCTTGGTATTGGCACAGGAACAGGCATATAGACCAATGGAATAGAATTGAGATTCCAGAAGCAAAACCTCAATTTCTTAACCATCTCATCTTCAACAAAGCCTCCAGCACCTACCACTAGGGAGAGGAGAACCTATTCAGTAAATGGTGCTGGTAAAACAGGCTGAGCACATGCAGAAGATTGAAACAGGACCCCTGCCTATCCCCTATACACAAAAATTAACTCTAAATGGATCAGAGACCTAAATGTAAAACCTCAAACCATAAGAACCTTAGAAAATGAAGGATATACCCTCATGGAAATTAGAACTGGCATCCAATTCCTGAACAAAACCCGAAACCCACAGACCACAAGAGATTAGACAAGTGAGACCTCATTAAACTGAGAAGCTTCTGCAAGGTCAAAGAAACCATCAAGAGAGCAGGGAGACAGCCTACAGACTGGGAAAAAGTATTTGCCAACTCCAGGTCTGAGAAAGGCTTAACGCCTTGGATCTACAAGGAACTCAAATGTGCTGAAAAAAAAAAACAAACAACCCCATTATAAAATGGGCAAAAGATATGAACAGATACTTCATAAAGGAAGACATCTGAGCAGCCAACAGACACATGAAAAAATGTTCAACCTCACTATATCATCAGGGAGATGCAAATCAAAACCACACTGAGATACCACCTAACTGCAGTCAGAATGGCAATTATCAATAACTCAAAAATAACAGTTGCTGGAGAGAGTGTAGCAAAAAGGGAACAATTCTACACTGTTGGTGGGAGTGCAAACTAGTGCAACCTCTGTGGAAAACAGTATGGCGATTCCTAAAAGCTCTAAATATTGACCTTCCATATTACCCCACAATCCCCCTACTAGGAATATACCCTGAAGAACTCAAATCACTCTATAAAAAAGATATCTGCACACGTATGTTTATCACAGCATTGTTCACAATAGCAAGAACCTGGAAGCCACCATGCTGTCCATCAAAAGAGGACTAGATTTAAAAAATGTGGTACATATACATGACGGAATACTACGCAGCTATAAAAAAGAACAAAATCATGAATTTTGCAGCAACCTGGATGGAACTAGAGTCTATAATACTGAGTGATCTCTCACAGAAACAAACATCTGAGTATCACATGTTCTCACTCATATAGTGGACCTTGAACATCCAACGTAATACTGTAAGAAAATGACTGACAGTGGTGGGAAACTAGGGGAATGGGAGAGGAAGGGAGATGGGATTACCGGCAGTAACTATCTGTCTGGGGACGGGGAGACGCCTCTTATCAACAAGGGTGCCTGAATGGAGCATATTTGTATACCTAATCCTTAATTGTACCCCACAATATCATTAAAAAATTTGGTTAAAATAAAAAATTAATTAATTAAAAAAAAGTGGGCAAAAGACAAGCATAGGCACTACTCAAAAGAAGGCAAATGGGCAACCAACAGACACATGAAAAAGTGCTCAGCCTCACTCATCATCAGAAATGGAAATCAAAACCATGTTGAGATATCACCTAACCCACGTAAGAATTAAGAATGGCCATCATTAATAAAACAAACAACAAGAGGTGCTGGGGAGGATGTGGAGAAAAAGGAATGCTTCTACACTGCTGATGGGAATGCAGACAAATACAACGTCTTTGGAAGACAGAGTGGCAATTTCTCAAAGAACTAGAAATTGACCTTCCATATGACCCAGCAATTCCCCTATTGGGAATATACATGAGAGAATTCAAATTATTTTAGAAAAATGATACCTACACATGTATGTTTGTTGCAGCTCTATTCACAGTAGCAAAAACATGGAACCAACCATGTTGCCCATTGAAGCTGGACAGGATAAAAATTGTGGTACCTATACACAATGGAATATTATGCAGTCATAAAGAAGGACAAATATATGTATTTTTCAGCAACTTGGATGGATTTGGAGTTGATCATACCCAATGATTTATCACAGAAACAAAGAACTGAGTTCCATATGTTCCCACTCATAAGTTGACCTTGAACAACTACAATACTATAAGAAAGTGATTGGCAGTAGTTGGAAACAGTCAGGGGAGATGGCACTGGCAGTTGAGGGAAACTGCTAGGTGAGGGAGGGGTGTACCTCATCAACAAGAGTACCTGCCCAAACGATGTTTATATACATAACTCTGAAATGTACCCCACATCTTTATAATAACAATTTTTTTAAAAAAGGAATTAAAAAACTGTTTTTTCTCTTTCTTTCAAAAACCACATGATTGAGGCATGACTGACATACAAAAGGCAACAGATATGTAAGTATGTGACTTGATGGATTTGGAGGTAAGTATAACCTTTGAAACTATAACCACAATAAATGCCATAAACTTATCCATTACCTCCAAAAAGATTTCTCTTGCTTTCCTATTTTACTATGATTTCGTGGTAAAAAATACTTAATATGAGATAACTTTTTAGTGAGTTTTTAAGTACTGCTAACCCTTGAACAACAAGTATGTCAATGATATATGTATAACCTTCATTCCTCCAAAACTTAACTAATAGTCTAGTGTTGAACTATAAATATTGGGCTCTCACAATAAAGTTAGAAAAAATGCTAAGAAAATTGTAAAGCAAAGGAAATATATTCACTATTCTTTCAATGGAAGTGGATTATTAGAAAGATCTTCATCTTCTTGTTTGCACCTCAAGTAGGCTGAGAAGAGGAGGAAAAGGAGAAGTTGGTCTTGCTGTCTCAAGGCTGCAGAGAAGGAAGAATTTGAGGAGGTGTAAGGGGAGGCAGCAGAGGCAAGAAAGGCAGGCACTCAGTGTAATTTTATGGAAATATATCATCATTTCTGTCTAACACTTTTGCTTTTTCATTTCTCTAAAAAATGTTTCTGTGATACTAATTCTTCTTCCATTCCCTTTAGCTTTAGTGCCCATTTCATAGAAGAGCCCATGTTGTCAAAGAAGTCAAAAGCTGTCTTGATTAATGGGAGCCCCTCTGGCAGATTGCCTAATGTCAATTTGTTTTCTGGCTCTGCTTCTTCTGTATCTTCTTTCTCGTTGTCTGGCATTGGTTTGGAAGCACTCATCTTCATCAAGTCATCTTCTGTTAATTACTGTGGTGGAGTCTCTACTGACTCTGGAATTTCTCTAGTATTCATGTCTTGAAGCCCTTCTGCCCCCACCTTTTTTCTGCCATATACACAATCTCTTTTATGATTTCCTTGACTAGCTCTGTTGTAAATACTATGAAGTCATGCACAACATCTGGATACAGTTTTCTCTAGCAGCAATTTATTATTTGGGGCTTTATAGTTTTCATAGCTTTTTTTGCAGCAGGGATGTCATCTTCAATAATGTAATCCTTCCAGATATTCATGATGTTCTCTCTATTTTGGTTCTCTTCCACAGCACTGAAAATCCATTCCATTCAGTACCTGTGTAATGAGCCTTAAAGGTCCTTAGGACCATTGCTTTACAGGCTGAAATAGAGACATGGTGTTTGGGTGCAAGTAGAACACTGATGTCTTCAGTATTGAAGTCATCAGGTTCTGGGTGGCCAGGGACATTGTTCCATAGCAAACGAACTTTAACATGTAGTTCCTCCCTGGCAAGGTATTTCCTGACTTCAGAGACAAAAGTGTCACTGGAACCAACCCAGAAAAAGGATTTTTATCATCTAGACCTTCTTGTGGTACATGCAAAAGACAGTTGGTGTTTCTCTTTACCTATCAAAACTCCAGGATTAGCTCCTTTATAGATGAGGGTGGTCATGGTCATAAACCTGACCACATTTACACCTAAGAGCAGAGTTGGCTTAGCCCTTCCTGCCTTAAATCCTACTTCTCACTTTTCCTCCTTACTGATAAATGTTGTTTGTGTCTTTTCCCCACCAGAATAGGAGAGACATCTGCATTAGAAACCTGTTCAAGTAGATGTTCTTTCTTCTCTATGGTTTCTTAATTGCATCTGGGAACTTGTCTACCGCCTCTTGGGCAGCAGAGCCTGCTTCTCCTGTTATCTTGACATTTTAAACCAAACCTGTTTTTAAAATTATCAAACCAATCTTTGCTGGCATTAAATTCTTTTTTTTTCTTGAGTTGGATTCTTACTCTGTCACCCAAGCTGGAGTGCACTGGCACACTCATGGCCACCACATCCTGGACCTACCGGGCTCTGGAAATCCTTCCACCTCACCCTTCCAAGTAGCTGGGACTGCAGGTGTGTGTCACCACATCTAGCTATTTTTTTTTAACTTATTGTAGGGATGAGGTCTTGCCAAGTTGCACAGACTGGTCTTGAACACATGGGCTCAGGCAATCCTCTCCCCTCGGCCTCCAAAAGTGGGATTATAGACTTGAGCCACCTTGCCTAACTGGCATTAAATTTTTTATCTTTAAATGCTTCACCTTCTTTTTGCGTTAAGTTGTCATACGATGACTTCATCATTTCTCAAATTATATGGGAGTGTATTGATATGCCTTTCTTGTAGCAATACTACACCCACAAAAAGCTTCAATTTCAATACAAGATCAAAGGTAGTTCATGGCCGGGTGCAGTGGCTAGAGTCTGTAATCCCAGCACTTTGGGAGACTGAGGTGAGGGGATTGCAAGAGCTCACAGGTTCAAGAACAGCCTGGTAAACTCGGCGAGACCTCAGCTCTACAATGAATAAAATAATCAGCTGGTGTGGTGGTGCATGCCTGTAGTTCCAGCTACTTGGAAGGCTGAGGCAGAAGGATCGCCTGAACCCAGCAGATGGATGTTGGGTTGACTGTGAGCGTGTCACTGCACTCCAGCCTGGGCAGCGGAGTGAGACTCTGACTCAAAAAAGTTAAAAAAGAAATTAGATCACAAAAACTGTAACATTTTTGTAGCACCTGGAATAGTTGTAGTGAAGTCTTCACAAATTTCCTCCCCCTCCCTCCACCCAACATGGTCTTTATTTTGAATTTAATTATCTTAAAATGGTAATCAACACAGCTGCAGAACTCAATCTATGGGACATATGAAACAATTTAACCTTTCCTTGTAATGTCATGATTTTTATTTTGGGGGGAGCACTTCCAGAGTCTCTGGCAGTGCTTTTTATTATTGCCATGGTCTTATTCAAGGTCTATGTTATTGCACTAAACACAATGAAGAAATATGAGAGAAGTGCAATAGATCGCTTTTTACTGTGATACTCAATTGACTGGAGAGAACTGCTGACATGGAGATGGTTAGTGACGTATGTCATTTTAAGTGGATACTTACAATACTTGAGCTCACTGAAATAGCAACAAGAGGTGGCTATAAAATTATTATACTAGTTCAGTAGATACAACCATTAATTTTATGCAGTTATGGTTTAATACTGCCTTATTTTGCTCATATTTCTCTTGACTGTATTGGTACCATATACCATCTGTAAATCTTCGTGTGTGTAAATTGTGACAAATTTTAACTTTTTATAGCATTTGTATATACTTTATGACAGTCAAACATAAAATAGGCTATATATATGTAAGCTATCTATCTATATTTTCTGCCTTGAAGGCATGCCTAACTTTTTAAAATTTTTCTATATTTCTAGGCTATGCAATTTGTCTGCCAGTTTTTCACATTGTTGCAAATTTGAAAGAAGTTTTTTTATATGTCTATTTAAAAATATGTGGACCAGTGCAGCTCAAACCCATGTTTTTCAAAGGTCAACTATAAAAATACAATATTTAAACTGTAGGCACTGTTTGGCACAGTAGATCTCTATAATCCATTCATCTTTTATAACCAAAATGATGTATTCTTCATTTCTTCATTTCTTCCTTTCCTAACCTCTGACAACCACCAGTCTACTCTCTGCTTCTATGACTTTAACTATTTCAGTTTTGTCATAGAAATTGCATCATATACTAATTGTTCTTCTGACTTTAGTTGATTTTAATTAGCACAGTGTTCTTCAGGCTTATATATGTTGTCACAAATGGCAGGATTCCTTTATCTTATACATGACTTACACACATATATATACATATATATGTATATATACATATATATGTGTGTGTGTGTGTATATATATATATATCTTACATCATACAGAAAATTCAACTCAAAACAGATTAAATATTTCAATGCAAGACCTGGAACTGTTATACTTCTAGAAAAAAAACATAGGAACAAACTTTCTCAACACTGACCTAGGCAATGATTTTTTTACTATGATGTCAAAAGAGCAGAAAACAAAAGCAAAAATAGATAAGTGGGATTACATAAAACTAAAAAGTTGTGTATAGCGAATAAAAATTGTGGAAAGGTAACTTACAGAATGAGTGAAAGTATTTGCAAACCATGTATCTGATAAGGAGTAAATATTCAAATTATATAAAGAATTCCTATAGTTAAATAGCAAAAAAAAAAATCTCAATTAAAAAAGGGAAAAAGGGCAAAGAAACTTATTTGACTTTTTTTTCAAAGACATACAAATGGCCAATTAGTATATGAAATGCATGTGATTATCCATTTTCCCAGTCATAAACATTTCTATGTTATCTTTCTTTCACTATGTTATATATTGATAATCATTAGTGTCTCATTATTTGGATGTTCCTAATGTAACCACTTCTACTATTTGACATTTAAGTTGTTTTTTATTTTTCATCATTGTAAGCAATGTTGTTATAATCATCTGTACAGATAAAACTCAGTACACATCCATAATGATTTCCTGGGGATAAAATCTCAATGATAAAGTTGTTATGACAAGCGATAGGCAAGTTTCAGGCCAAATTTCTTCCAAAATCAATAAACACTTTGTGTTGTCATAGTTTATGAATATGGAAGTTTTTCTAACATATTATCCAATACTACATTTTTTAATATTTACTTATATGCTAGATCTCTCTCTTTCTCTCTCTCTCTCTCTCTCTCTCTTTCTATCATGTGTACACACACACACACACACACACACACACACTTTAGGGCTTTTCAATATTCTTATTAGCTTTTATAATTCTGTCATAAAATGCCCTTCCTGTTCTTTTT
This sequence comes from Cephalopachus bancanus, assembly GCA_027257055.1. NCBI lineage: Eukaryota > Metazoa > Chordata > Mammalia > Primates > Tarsiidae > Cephalopachus > Cephalopachus bancanus. Next base: position 20,039 of record JAPVLO010006510.1, on the reverse strand, counting down.
AATGCTTTATGTGTTAAGGGTGATAATTCTACATTGTATATATTAACATATGTTTTCCAATTTCTTATTTACCTTTTAGTTATGATCATCTTATATTAAGAATAGTATTTAAGAACACAAACTTTATATTTAATCTGCCGTGGTACAAATCTGGAACCCAGCCCTTATAGCTATATGACCTTGAGGGAGTTACAGAATAACTGCATGCCTCAGTTCACCCACCTATTAGTGGAGAATTATAATAATTGTGCAAACCTTGCATGGTGCTGAGGATTAAAAAGTATATAACTTGAAATATATTTAGCATAATCTCTGAAGATCATAGGACTCAATAATTACAAGAAAAATATTGTCATAAGTTATGTTTATGTTACTGGCTAGTCAGCAGTGAATTGATGGTGGCCAGAAGGATGGGCATTGTGCCCCATCCTCCCTAGCTGTAAGGTGATGTCAAAGGCAAGTTAACTTTCTGGTGAGTCACGAAATACCACCACTAGAGAATAGCTAATATGGGTGTGCAGTATGGTGAGGATGATTCTAAAAGTCCTTTGACTTCTCTGTGCTAACAATTGTTGAGGCTTAATCATTTTGCATGTTTTATGATGAAAGATGTTGACCTTGAGAGGAGAGGAAGTCATCCAAGATTTTAAGACAGTAAAAAAGAAATTATTGTGACAGTAAAAAAGGAAAGTTGATTAGAAATAATAGAATAAATGGTCTAAATAGTAGGCCTGACCAATCAGAGTCATTGATGCAGAGATATCAAAAGCAGAGCAGGCCAATCTGGAAACCATGGAATTAGTGCTCACACTGTGTTGCACAGTGACATTTGTCTTTCAGAAGCATTTTAACGTTCCTAGAGATGATAATGATACATCCATAGAAATATAGCCTTTAAAAAGCTATAAAGTATGAATTGTCGCAATCAGGATTAGGGAAGTGATCACAAAAACTGTCAAAATGGCTAAACTGTTAGGGAGAATAAAAGGCTAATGTATTCCTAAGAATGCCAGTTGGTATTTAATAATAGTGGTTCTTATATTTGAATAGCAGCCATTTTTAAGAAGCTCAGGGTCATATTAACACCAATTTATACTCCCATTCTATGCAAAAACAAAAACAAAAAAAAATAAAAAAACCCAAATACGTTCTTGTTTCTTAGATAAAATAGTAAAAATGCAGAGAGATTATATAATTTAGAATTTGATCATGAATGTATCTATGATGTTGTTAGCAAGAGAACCCATAAGTCTTTATTTCTTTTAAATATAGAGAATTCAGTACTTAGCAGGCATGATGACTACTACCCTAACAATAAAACTGAAGTGGTCCAACAATTATCCTTTTTTCACCAATCCATTTGTTAATAGGGGTCTGCCAAGAAAGATATGTGTATTTCCTACAATTTGCAAGACACATCCCACATAAAGAATGAGTTTTTTAGCTGGTTGGGAGGTAGATGCTATCTATATGGTTACAAGGAATTCTCACTAGCTAATTTTAAAGTGGAAGAAGGAGTTAATACAGTTAATGTTAAAAGAGTCATTGTAAATCAGATAATAACATGAGTTTTCCAATTAAATATGGACCACAAACATAAACAGCCAAGTTATAAAGGAAGCAATATAAATACACAGTCATATGAATAGATACAATTTTTAAAAATTTTAAACTATACTAATGGCATTTAAAATTACATATTTGCTTTTGATAAGATTGTGTTGAAAAACATGTAGATGGTACTGCTAGTGGGAATGCAACTAGTGCAACCTCTTTGGAAGACAGTGTGACAATTTCTGAAAGAACTAGAAATTGACCTTGCATATGACCCAGCAATTGCCCTATAAGGAGTACACCCAGAGGAACTCAAATCATTCTACAAAAAAGACACCTGCACATGTTTGTTTGCAGTAGCACTATTCACAATAGCAAAAACTTGGAACCAACCATGCTGCCCATCAAAGCTGGACTGGAAAAAAATGTGGTATATATACATAATGGAATATTATGCAGCCACAAAAAGGAAAAACATATGGACTTCACAGTAACTTGGATGTATTTAGAGTAGATAATAGTGATACAGAAACAAATATGTTCTCACTCATGAGCAGACATTGAACAATTATCATAATACTATAAGAAAGGGATTGGCAGTAGTAGGAAACTGCCAGGGGAGGGGGATGGGATTGGCAGTTGAGGGATACATGCTAGGGGAGGAAGGGGCACACATCATCAACAAGGGTACCTGCACAATCAACGTTTGTATACCTAACCCTGAATTGTACCCCACATCTTTAAAGTAAAAATTTTTTTTAAAAAAACCATGTAGATGGTTCAACATGAATCATTTAAAGGGGTAATAAAACTTGGTAATAACGTGCATTTAAAATATTAAAATGTACTACTTTTTAAATTTAGCAATTTTATTTCTAGGCAGTTATTCTAGTGTTATCCAGAGAGATGCTCAGAGATAAAAATTCAAAGGCAAGTCTTTTGTTTGGGAGGGCCACCAGGAGAGAGAAATAAGGAGGTGATGAGAAATAGGGAGAAGATGGCTACTAAATGATGCGTTAGCCACAGTAGGCTCCTGGAGTCGGATCTCATGGGGAAACTCTTGGAAACAGTGCAAATATGTGCCTCACAATCATTTCACCTGAGGGGGCAAGGAGCTGGTGTATTTATACCCCAACTCTTGAAAGTCATTTGTTGAGAGCTACTAGTGAAGGTGTTAATTCCCTGGACTTTCAATCTGCTATAAACTTGGGCTGATTGGCTTCTACAGTTTTGGAGAAAACACTCAGTCACAGAGACCCTCATAGTGATTTAGTGATGTTTGGGAGACCAAGGTGTGAGGATTGCCTGAGCCCATGGGTTTGAGACCAACCTGGGCAAATTGGTGAGACCTCATCTCTACAATCAAGAAAAAATTGCTGGGTGTGATGGCACATGCCTGTAGTTCCAGCTACTTGGAAGATTGAGGTAGAAGGATCGCCGGGCCCAGCAAGTCAAGACTGGGGGGCTGCGAGCATGTCACTGCACTACAGCCTGGATGACAGAGTGAGATGCGGACTCAAAAAAAAAAAAGAGCTGGGCTCAGTGGCTCAGCCTATAATCCCGCGCCTTTGGGAGGCTGAGGTGAGTGGATTGCCTGAGCCCGCGGGTTCGAGACCCACCTGGGCAGCGAGACCTCATTTTTAAAATAAATCAAAAAATCAGCTGGGCTATGGTAGCACCTGCCTGTAATTCTGGCTACTTGGAAGGCTGAGGCAGAAGGATCGCTGGAGCCTAGCAGGTCGTGGCTGCGGTGGCCAGGAGTGGCCACTGCACTCCAGTCTGGGCGACAGAGTGAGACTCCAACTCAAAAAAAAAAAAAAAAAAAAAGAATATAAGTTAAACACCTCCAGGAATGGATGAGCCAGTGATAATGTGCTATACTAAAAAACAATCAAGCACATTGCAATTATATGTCTACAGATACATAGGTACAAATCTATTTATTATAATATATGTTACATATTAGAAACAATGTAAGTGCCCAACATTTGAGAACACCATAAATAATGGTATATACAATACTATATAATTTCTAAATGATGTTTAATCATTAGCAAGAATGTTGTAAAAGACACTGAAATGCCAATGTAAGCGGCATGTATAGTATGATTACATTTGAGTTTAAAAAATTATGTATCTATAAAAAAAGAGTTGGAAGGACACAAGATACTAACAGTAACTTCCTTTGGGTAGTATTATAAAGAATGTGGTTTTCCAGGTCAATGCTGGGGTGGTAGTGAGTGTCACCAGCCTGGGTGACAGAGTGAGACTCCAAATTTAAAAAAAGATTATTAATTCTAATATTGTTTGAGTATATGTGCAGGGTGTAGGAAAATAGATGTGAGTGTATGTAAGAACACACATGGTCATTTATAGGGGAGGGAGATCAAAGGAAATACAACAAAGCATCACAGTGGTTATTTTAGAGGAGTTTTAATTTTCATCTTTATACTTAATTTAAAAATTTTCCCCTTAATGCCAAAGTAGGAAGAAATAAAATGTTAACAAAGTATCTACGTGTGATTTAAACAAAAGAAAAAGTACTACACTTGTCAATTCAAGACATTTATTCTGTGTGTGACTGCATCTGCAAGAAAATTACAATAAAAATTTCTATTAGGGTAAAAAAAAAGAATGTGCCTCTCTTTGTCTCCTTCTCCCACTCCACCTCCTGCTCTTCTTCCTGCCTTTAAAAAAAAAACATTTTCTACTGTAAACATACATTGCTTCTGCAATAAGAAAATAGTCATTTGTACATTTTAAAATGAGTCACCAATAAACTCAAATTAAAATGATTAAAAGTACTTCTCTGAATCTAGAAAATTAATTAGAAATGAATTAATTACTGTTTACAGTTTTGAACTCAGTGAAGTTTATCTGTATGAAGGCAACCATGTTTTCCCTTTGCAGTTCGACTGGTCATGTTTATCAATTATCAGACATGGGATTATGAAAATAGGCTGGTTTTCAGCATGTGTACTTGAACACCAGCATTACTTATTCAATTCATTACCATGGCAATATAGAACTTGAATTCTAATTTAATATATTCAAGTCCGGCATAGAGAGTTCCCTTTTAAAAAAACAACAACCCAATCTGGGCTTGGTGGCTCAGCCTGTAATTCCGCGCTTTGGGAGGCTGAGGTGAGTGGATAGCCTGAGCCCGTGGGTTTGAGACCCACCTGGGCAACTTGAAGAGATCTCATCTCTACAATAATTCAAAAAAATTTAGCCGGGCATGGTAGCATGCGCCTGTAATTCCGGCTACTTGGAAGACTGAGGTGGAAGAATCGCCAAAGCCCAGCAGGTTGAGGCTGAGGTGGCCGGGAGCAGCTACTGCCCTCCAGTCTGGGTGACAGAGTGAGACTCCAACTAAAAAATAATAAATAATAAATAAATAAATAAATAAAAAACAACAACCCCACTTTAATATGAAATTACTGTGAATGAAAATTACTAAGAAATGAAATTATCTCCATGTATTCTTTAAGACTATGGAATTGCTTTCCTGAAAGGGATTAAGAACTGGCCAGTGTGAGTTACTAATAAGTAAAACACTTCTTTAGAACCAAGATTAGCTGAGGGCAGATTTTTTGTTTTTCATAGTGTGACAGTGCTGGTCATGGATGCTAACATAAATCGAATCAAATGTTAAGTAAATTGATTATCTAGCACAATACTTTATACACAGTAGGTACACAAAGATATAATTCCTGTATACTTACATTAGGTCTGGCAAAAAGTCTGCCATTAACATGATTTAATCACGTGTTGGATGGTTCATATTAGTCAAATTACCAATTCTATTTTGCATAAGGTTTTTTTTTCCAGAGAGAGAGTGAGAGATCGTTATTCTAAACTCTCTCTCTCCCTCTCTCTCTCTGTTTTTAATTTTGAGGTTGGGATTCCCTTTATTAAGTACCATTCTTTGTTGCTATAACATTGATTTTTCAATAGGTGATATTTAGAAGTAAGCCAATTAGCTAGATTGATACAGGAAATTTTGTAAATGTTCTGTAGTGTTATTTTGGAACAAGCAAAAGCTGGGAAAAGCCTAGGAGTACAAACTTGTTTGTTGAATCCTGGTGCCTGAATGTAGTTTTAGATCAATCTCAGCCAATTTGACGCTTAGCTATTTCACCTGAAAAAAGTTCTAGACTCTTGGATTAGTAGGTAATAATATTTAGTTTTTGCTGAAGTGTTCCCTCCTATGATTTTCAGGATGCAAAAAGCAAATTAATGTCAACCAAACAAAAAATTTTAACTGTCAAGTCTACATCAATTCTATTCATTGAAAATACATAATTCAGGAGAGTCCATGCTGGGAACTGCCTGGGACACTTCTCCCAGGACTGCGCTCTCAGGGCTCGGCTGTGCCTCTCCACATGTGAAGCACTCGGTGCCTCTTCGCTCCAGTCTCTGCTGCTTGGGAGAACTCTGTGTAGCAATTTCAATTCCCTCTGGGGCCCTCCACCCCCAGAATGTCATCAATAACTGTGCACTGTCTGTGTGCACTAGTAAAACACCCCAACTCACCAGTGACAGCAAAGCAGATATTGGAAGCATTTCAGAAAGAAGGGCTAAAAGAAACAAGCAAAAGTTCAACAGGTTGTGATAAGGTTTTTATAATATAGGCAATGTGTACACTCAGCAAAATTGCGATGGGATGAGTCGAACTGTGAAAATCTCCACAAAAGGTGAATCCTGTAGGCAATTCCTTGTGCCCCTGCAGCCACTGACTCCACAAAGGTGGCTGCTGTAGCTAATCCCATGAAGCAAACTGCCTCCATCTCAATACAACTTCTACAAGGGATTATTGCTGTGGTTGCTACCAGGTACCAAACAGCTGCTGATGCTGTGGCTCTCGGCTCTGGCCCTGGGGAAATCCAGGCTCCCTCCTATACCCCAAGCTGCCCATGGATACACCAAACTGCAACACCCAGTTATCTCGCTGGTTCCCAGTGACTGGTGCTGGACACACACAATCATCGCCCATCAATCGCCCATCATAGTGAATGAACTGGGGCCCTGGACAAGTGGAGAGAGAGGATTGGTGAAAGTCAAGAGGAGTCCATGCCTGGTGAGGAGCCGCCTACAGCAGCCATTTTCCAGGCAGAGACTTGCATTGCCCTGCCCATCTCTGCACAGCCTCCACCTTGTTTTATAAGGTAAACTTACCAAAACAGGAGATGGAAGTCCTTCCCCTACACTGGATCAGATACAGACAACTCAGTTCTGTGTGGCAACCTGTCAGGCAGCAAACCAAGGGAACTGACCCAAGCTATGAGTAACCTATCTTTCTGCAATGACAGCAGAGGGGAGGGGCTGGAAAAGAGAGCTGAAGAGACTTTAGACACTCAGGAAAGACATCAGAGCTAGTCTGGTTTCTTATTTTGATTTTTCATTTTATTGTTTTGACTGTTTGGTTCACTTTGTTTCCTTTTTATATAGATTACCTGATTGTGTTGGGGAAGAATACATCAACAGGTATGATTTTATTGGTCTTTGTGTGATTACCAGTATGCCTTAGGAAATTTTCTTTGTTTTTTTACTCTTTTCTGGCCTTATATCTCTTTTCATTAGTTAGTTGATATGTATGTCCATTTTTCCTCTTACTCTTCTCTTTCTACAATTTCCTCTTGAACACCCTTCTTCCATTAATTGCCTTTTTCTTACCCCCTTCTTGTCCCAGGAAGCAAACTTAAACCCCCACTGAATGGACAGATTGTAAGGCATTGGGAAGTGGGTTCCAGGATGACCATACACCTGTCTGTGGATATTGGGATCTGCAGATAGAGTCTGAATCACAGCTTTCCCCTCAATTCAATATCAGAATTGCAAAGAGTACAGCCCCCAACCACAGTCCAGCCTCAAAAGTGAACAAAGCCAGGGGATCCTTATAAGGAAGAAGAGGAGAATGAACAAAAAGAAGTAAAAGGACCCCCACCTTCCCATCAAAACAATTAAAGAAGGGGAGGAAAAAGAGGAGAGAAAAATCGACACAAATGAAAAAAAACCAAAAGAAGATTATGGGTCTCTCAAGAACCCCTGGGAGGTCAGAAACTGAGAAATCAGACTTCAGAATGCAAACAATGAAGAGGCCCAGAATGACTGGTCTTAAACTATAAACCAGATATCAAGACATTAATAGACAGATTAAAAAGAATTGAGGAGAGTGAAAAGGAAAATAGGAAGGAGTTGATAACTGGGATAACAGTAGTAAAGAATAGTGTGCATGAAATAAATAACAAACTGATAAGCCTGGAAAGCAGAATTAGCCAAGCAGAGGAAAGAATCTCAGAGCTTGATGACCAAAATATAGAACTAACCCAAACTATCAAAAACATACAAAAGAAGCTTAAAAAGACAGAACAAAACCTTCAAGAGATGAGTGATTACTTCAAGAGACTGAACCTACAAGTAATTGGACTTCCTGAGGGAGAAAGAGAAACAGAGACAACTCTGGAACAACCATTCCATGAAATTATTCAAGAAAACTACCCTCATCTTATCAGTGATACAAAATTTCAAACAATAGAGATTCAGAGAAACTCTGCAAGACAACAAATGAGAAGACCAACTCCCAGACACACAATAATTCACCTAAACAAAGTAGGTATAAAAGAAAAGAATCCTAAAGGCAGCAAGAGAAAAAGGCCATATTACCTACCATGGAAGACCAATTAGAATAGCAGCAGATTTATCTACAGAAACACTTCATGCTAGACGAGCTTGGAGCCCAATCTTCAAAGTTCTTAAAGATAAACAATTTCAACCAAGAAAACCTACCCGGCCAAGCTAAGATTCATCAGTGAGGGAGAATTAAAATCCTTCCCAGATACCCAATCCATAAGAACTTACACTGCATCCAGAACACCTCTACAAGAAATATTTAAGAAAGTATTAAACACAGAAGAAAAGGAAAATAGAACAACAATGTTCTTCACAAGAGTACAGGAAAAAGATTAAAAACACACATGAACCAACCCAAAAACCAACTGAAAGACAACATACAAACAGGCACAACAAGAACTCTATAAGAACCTCAAGATAGGAAAAAACTCTCACATTTCAATAATTGGCCTGAGTGTGAATGGACTAAATACACCACTGAAAAGACATAGAATGACAAAATGGATAAAATATCCCCATGCAAAAATATATTGCCTCCAAGAGACTCATCCACAGACTCAAAGTAAGAGAATGGGAAACAACATTTCAGGCAAATGGAACACAAAAGAAAGTAGAAGTCACAATCCTTTAATCTCAGACAAAATACCCATTAAACTATCAAAATTTAAAAAACATACAGAACACCACTACATAATGATAAAAGGGTCAATTCATCAACAAGAAATATTCATCCTAAAAATATGCACCCAACATAGGAATGCCAACTTTCACAAAGTAGCTTCTAGGTAAACTTAAAAAAGATATTGACTCCAAAACTATCATAGCTGGGGACTTTAATACCCCACTCACAACCCTAGACAGATCACCAGGACAAAAATCTGCAATGAGATCCAGAACCTCAATATGACTAGTCACCAAATGGACTTAATTGATACCTACAGAACACGCCACTCAAAGACCACAGAATATACATTCTACTCATCACTGCATGGAACGTACTCTAAGATGGAACACATCCTTGGCCATAAATCAAGCATAAACAAATTTGAAAAGATTGAAAATTTGCCATATACCTTCTAAGACTACAGTGGAATAAAAATGAATATCAACACCAACAAGCTTCCCCCAAATTCAAAAAGATATGGACACTAAACAGCATGATGGTAAACAACTCCTGGGTCAATGATGAAATCAAAACAGAGATTAAAAATACCTGGAAACAGATGAAAATGAAGAAACGTCTTATTAAAATCTCTGGGATGCCATGAAAGCTGTAGTAATATGGAAGTTCATATCTCTACAAACACACATGAAAAAAAATGGAAGGATCACAAATCAACAGCCTGAAAAGTCACCTAAGGAAGCTGGAAAAGCAAGATCACCAAAACCCTAACTTCAACAGAAGAATCCAGATCAGCAAAATAAAAGCCCAAATCAAGAACATAGAAGACAAAAAGATAATACAAAAAAAGAAACAAAAGCTGGTTCTTCAAAAGGATAAACAAGACCAACAGTCCCCTACCTAGACTGACTGAGAAAAAGCCCAAATAAACACAATCAGAAACACAAAAGATGAAGTCACATCTGACCATGATGAAATACAAAAGATCATTAGAGACTACTATGTACACTTGTATGGAAACAAACTTGAAAACCTTAAGGAAATGAGGACTTCCTGACATCACACAACCTGCCTAGGTTGAAACAAGAAGAAATCGAGACCTTAAATAGACCAATAACAATCAAGGAAATTGACTATGTCATAAGAAAACTACCTACAGATAAGAGCTCTGGACTAGATAGCTTTCCAGCAGAATTCTATAAGATACATAAGAAGGACCTGATAGCCAGGCTCGGTGGCTCAGCCTGTAATCCTGCACCTTTGGGAGACTGTGGTGAGTGGATTGCCTGAGCCCGCGTGTTCGAGACACACCTGGGCAGTGAGACCTCATCTCTACAATAAATCAAAAAATCAGCTGGGCTTGGTAGTGCATGCCTGTAATTCGGCTACTTGGAAGGCTGAGGCAGAAGGATCACTGGAGCCCAACAGGTTGAGGCTGCGGTGGCCAGGAGTGGCCACTGCACTCCAGTCTGGGCAACAGTGAGACTCCAACTCAAAAAAAAAAAAAAAAAGGAAGGAACTGATACAAATCTTACTGACAGTATTCTAGATGATTGAGAAAGATGGAACTCTCCCTGAATCATTTTATGAAGCTAACTTCATATTGATACCCAAGTCAGGTAAAAACCCAACAAAGAAACAGAACTACAGGCCAATATCTTTGATGAACATAGATGCTAAAATTCTCAACAAGATCCTAGCAAACTGGATTCAACAAGACATTGCAAAAATCATCCATCATGACCAAGTAGGCTTCATTGCCAGGATGCAAGCCTGGTTCAACATTCGTAAGACCATAAATGTAATTAAATACATCAACAGACATAAAAAAATCCCCACATGATTATATCATTAGATGCAGAAAAAGCTTTTGATAAAATCCAGCACCATTTCTTGATAAAAAACCCTCGAACATCTAGGCATACATGGAACATACCTCAAAATAGTAAAAGCCATCTACAAGAAAACCACAGCTGGCATACTCCTAAACAGACTAAAATTGAAACCATTCCCCATAAAAACTGGAACAAGACAAGGATGCCCACTCTCACCCCTCCTGTTCAATATAGTATTGGAAGTCCTGGCTAGAGCAATCAGAAAAGAGAAGGCAATCAGGGGTACTCAGATAGGAACGAAGGAAGCCAAGTTATTTCTCTTTGCAGACAACACGATTGTATACTTTAAAAACCCAAGAGATTCTGTCAAAAACCTCCTTGCACTCATAAAGGACTTTGGAAAAATCTCAGGGTATAAAATAAATGTGCAAAAGACAATCGCATTTCTTTAAACCAATAATAACCAAACAGAAGCCCAAATAAAAAAACAATCCCATTCACAATAGCCACAAAAAAAGAAATACCTTGACATCTTCCTAATCAGAGACGTGAAAGATCTTCACAATGAAAACTTTACCACTGCTCAAAGAAATCAAAAAGGACACAAACAAGTGGGAAAATATCCCATGCTCATGGATTGTAAGAATCAACATCATTAAGATGTCCATCTTACCTAAGACAATCTACAGATTTAATGCAATACCCATCAAATTAACAGCAACATTCTTCTCAGGTAGAACAAATAATACAGGAATTCATATGGAAACAGAAATGACCAAGAACAACCAGAACAATCTTCAGCCAAAAACAAACAAACAACAACAACAACAAAAAGCAGGAGGTATCACACTACCAGATTTTAAACTTTAGTATAAAGCTACAATAATCAAAACAGCCTGGTATTGGTACAAGAGAAGGCATATAGACCAATGGAAGTGAACTGATATTCCAGAAACAAAACCTCAATTTCTCAACCAACTCATCTCTGACAAAGCCTCTACCACCCACTACTGGGGAGAGGAGAACCTATTCAGTAAATAATGCTGGGAAAACTGGCTGACCACATGCAGAATATTCAAACAGGACCTATATCTATCCCCATACACAAAAATTAACTCTAAATGGATCAGAGACCTAAATGTAAAAACTCAAACCATAAGAACTTAAGCAAATGTAGGACACACCCTTATGGAAGCTGGAACTGGCATCCAATTCCTGAGCAAAACCCAAAATGCACGGGCCATAAGAGATAAGATAGACAAGTGGGAACTCATTAAACTGACAATCTTCTGCAAAGTCAAAGAAATCATCAAGAGAGCAGGGAGACAACCCACAGACTGGGAAAAAAATATTCCAACTCCATGTCTGACAAAGGCCTAACATCAAGGATCTACAAGGAAATCAAACGTGCTGCAAAGAAAAAAAAAACAACCCCATTACAAAGTGGGCAAAAGATATGAACAGACACTTCTCAAAAGAAGCCATATGAGCAGCCAACAAAAGAAGCCATATGAGCGGTCAACAGATACTTGAAGCAATGTCCCGCCTCACTAGTCCTCAAAGAGATGGAAATTAAATCTACACTGAGATACCACAACCTAACTCCAGTAAGAATGGCCTTCATCAATAACTCAAAAAATAACATGCTGGAGAGGATGTGGTGAAAAGGGAGCAGTTCTACACTGTTGGTGGGAGTGTAAACTAGTACAGCCTCTGTGGAAATCACTTTGGCAATTCCTAAAAGCTCTAAAAATCGACCTTCCATATGACCCCACAAGTCCCCTACTGGGAATATGCCCTGAAGAATTCAAATCACGCTATAAAAAAGATACGTGCACACGTATGTTTTTCACAGCCTTTTTTACAATAGTAAGATCATGGAACCAACCATGTTGTCCATCAAAAGCGAATTGGATTTTAAAAGTGTGGTACATATGCACAATGAAATATTATGCGGCCATAAAAAAGAACAAAATCATAAATTTTGCAGCAACCTGCATGGAATTAGAGTTTATAATATTGAGTGATCTCTCAAAGAAATAAAGATCTGAGTATCACATATTCTCACTCATAAGTGGACCTTGAAAAACTATTGTAGTAATATAAAGGTTAGAGAAGAGGCTAAGATGGTGGCTGACAAGTTGCGCTGTAAAAATCTCCGTGGAGGCAAGTGACAATAAAGACTCTCCATGTGAGTAGACGGGCACTGGTGGGAGCATGGAAGTCCATATGAGGGGATACTTGGCTGCATGCCCCTGGGTCCCCTCTCTGAGGGCGACTGCAAGCTGCCATCACCCCAAATTAGAACTCAGTTCCCAAGAATGCTACAGAAATGTTTGCTGCCTACAGCAATGCATCTGAGAAAAGCCTGCTGAATTCAGCTGATTCCCAGCACCTGGCACCCAGGGCACACCATCACCTGGCATACCAGATCTGCTGGAGCACAGGATTTGATTTTTGGAGACAGAGTATTGGGGAATCCAGAGAGAGAAATACATGCCTGGTGAGGAGCCGCCTACCGCAGCCATTTTCCAGGCAGAGATTTGCATGGCTCCACCCAACTCCACTCTCAGCCCCCAACCTGTTGCCTAAGCAACACACAAACTATTGCCACAGGTGCTCCCTTACCACTGAAATAGGAGAGAGACCTAACATGGCACTGGAAGGGGTTGTAGATGCAATGCAGAGAGTTGATCTCTGTGAATGGCAGATCAACTCCTCAGGGCTGGATTATGGTCCAGAGGAAATATCCCAAGAGCACAAACTTCAGAGGGACCTGAGAGTACTGAGTTCCAGGCAACCACCCCATACCCTGATCCAAGCATGGGACAAAGGGTGTGGCCAGAAAAAGATGAGGAAGAACTCCAAACAGATCAGTGGTGAGTCCTGGCTGACACAAACCCCTCCTCCCCAGCAATCCTCTGAACATCAGACCCACATAGCTGGGCCACAACTGAGAGGGACAAACCCAGATGGAGCCTAGACATCAGTCGCAATAGGAGAACCCTATTCCAGGATAGGCTTGGCTGAGGCAACCTCGTGAGAGTATATACTGGGGGAAGGGACTATCCTGTGCCTCCCCACCAGAGATCTCCCTGACCATAGGAGAGTGGGAGGGGAGGGCTGCAGCCCCACCCACTTCCACCTTCCTTTGCCCCTCCTCCTTCCCGCTCTACTCCCTGAGGAGAGAGTGAAAGAGGTGGCTCTGCAGGAGAGATCTGATTAGAGGAACAACTGCAGAGCCCACCACAGGTTTTTTTGTCTCTATTCTTATTTTTCCTTATGTTCTGTTCTGTTCAATTTTCAATTACTTTTTAATTTTAAAAATTTTCTGACTGTTTGTTTATCTATTTTTGAAATATTTTTCTTTTGAGCATGAAGCTGTATGTGAGGCTTTGACCTGCATCCGCTCCCCAAATTTTTTTTCTTTATTTGCTTTCTCCATTTCTTTCTGCTTTTATCTGTCATTCTCTGTTTAGGTGTGTATGTGAATGATTGAGTGTTCATCTTTTGACTTTGCTGTTGGTTTTTGCTCTTTTGTTCTTCTGGGTTTTTAAAAAATATTCATTTGTTATAATTTGAGAGGTTTGTCAATATATGTCTTATATTTTGTCTTTCTTCTCTATTTACTTCGTACTAGGCATGTGTGTATATGTTTAGTTTTCTTGGGTTTTTCTGTTGTTATGGTTTGTTTTGTCTCACTTATTATTGCAGATTGTTTTGTGGTGTGGGTTTGGTTTCTGATTTGCATCAACATATAGAGTGGCGGTGGGGAGTGGATCTCAGGGAAAACATACCACAATAAGTGAACATTATAAGTTGCAAGTAGCATCTGACTCCTGGCACCCCTTCCCCCACTTTACTCAGATTTCAAAAACTACAAGAGACAGCAAAGCTTCCCATCCACCATTCTATTTCAAAATAGAACAAATCAAGAGCCAGTATCAGGGAAGAACAGAGGACTGAGCAAACATCACAAGGGAAAGCCTCTCCCACTGACACTGAATAACAAAACTAAAGAGAAGAAAATGAAAAGGTATCTGTCACAAATGAGGAAAAGTCAAAGGAAGACCTCAAGCAATTCCAAGTCTACCAAAGACAAAACTCCTGAGAAATCAGACCTTGGTTCCAAATGATGGAAGTCACCAACGACTGACCCCAGAATACAACAGGAATCAGGGAATGATCGGAAAGAGTGAATAAGACTCAAGAAAGGCAATATAAAACACTGGAAGAACTTGTAACAGAGCTTCTGGCAATAAAAAACTTTTTTAAGTAAATAAATAACAAGATGACAAGCTCAGAAAGCACAATCAATCTACCTGAACAAAGAATCTCAGAACTTGAAGACCAGAATTAACCCAATCTGTAAAAAGCATAGAAAAAAGACTCAGAAAGAAGGAACAAAGTCTACAAGAGGTGTGTGAATACATCTAGAGGCCAAACCTATGCCTGATTGGTATCCCAGAAGAAAGGGAAAATGAGAAAAACTTGGAATAAGTATTCCAGGAGGTAATCCAAGAAAACTTTCCCCATCTCACCAGAGATGTGAGCAGCCAAGCACAAGAGATACAGAGAACCCCCACAAGACATCAAATGAGAACACCAACCCCTAGACACATAGTAATTCGCCTACAGTAAGTAGGCACAAAAGAAAAAATACTAAAGGCAGCAAGAGAGAAAGGTCAGACTACCTACTGGGTAAAACCAATCAGAATAGCAGGAGACCTATTGGCAGAAACACTGCAAGCAAGAAGGGATTGGAGCCCTATATTCAAAGTCCTCAAAGATAAGCAATTTCAACCAAGAATTTCCTATCCAGCCAAGCTCAGCTTCATCACTGATGGAAAATTAAAATCCTTCCAAGACATCCAATCCCTAAGAGATTATGCGACTTCCAGAGCAGCTCTGCAGGAGACACTTAAAAAGGTATTAAGCACAGAAGAAAGAAAAAAAAGAATCAGTACACACTTCCCAAGAGAAAAGCAGAGCACAAAATCAACAAAGAATACAGTGCAACAAGAAACTTGACAACACATGCATACACTAACACCAAAGCCAAAAGAAAAGCAAGCAAAGAAAAAACTGTATAAGAACCTCCTGACAGGGATAAGCAATCACATTCCAATAATCAGCCCAAATGTGAATGAACTAAATGCACCACTGAAAAGACACAGAATGGCAGACTGGATAAGAAATCATGACCCCATTATTTGCTGCATCCAGGAGACTCATCTCCCTATAAAGGATGCACACTGGCTTAAAGTTAAAGGATGGAAAACGAGTTTCCAGGTAAATGGATCACAAAACAAGGCAGAAGTTGCAATCTTAATATCAGGCAAAACAACCTTTAAGCTATCCAAAATTTTAAAAAGATGAAAAAGGACACTATATAATGATAAAAAGTTCAATCCATCAACAAGAAATATCCATCCTAAACATATATACACTCAACACAGTAGCACCAGCTTTTATAAAGCAACTCCTTAATAAACTAAAAAAATATATTGACTCTAACACTAATATAGCAGCAGACTTGAATACCCAACTGACAGCCCTAGATAGATCATTGAGGCAAAAATTCAACAAGGAGATCCAGAACCTAAACTTGACACTTGACCAAATGGACTTAGTAGATACCTATAGATTATTCCACCAAACAGTCACAGAATATACATTCTACTCATCACCACATGGAACATACTCCAAGATTGATCACATCCTTGGCCATAAATCAAGCATAAAGAAGTTCCGTATGGTTTAAATCTTGCCATGCAAATTCTCAGACCACAGTAGAATAAAAATAAATATCAAAACCACCAACACTTCCCCAAGCCCACAAAGACATGGACACTAAGCAGCATGATGCTGAACAACAAATGGGTCAACACTGAAATCAGAGAAGAAATTGAAAGATTCCTGGAAACAAATGAAAATGAAGAAACATCTTACCAAAACTTCCGGGATACCATGAAATCAGTTCTCAGACAAGAATTTATATATCTACAAGCACACATCAAGAAAATGGAAAGATCACAAGTGGAGAGCCTAACAAATCACCTAAGGGAGCTGGAAAGAGAAGACCACCAAAACCCCAACTGTAGCACAATAATCCATATCACAAAAATAAAAGCCCAAATACGGGACATAGAAGACAAAAATATTATAAAAAACATTAACAAAACAAAAACCTGGTTCTTTGAAAGAATTACCAAGATTGATGGGCCTCTAGCCAGAATGACCAAGATAAAGAGAGAAAAAGTCCAAATAAACACAATCAGAAATACAAAAGATCAAATCACAACTGACACCGAAGAAATACAAAGGATTATCAATACAAAAGGTTAAAATACAAAAGATTATTATGTACATCTATACGGAGACAAACTTGATAACCTAGATGAAATGGAGGACTTTCTGACATCACACAACCTCTCCAGATTAAAACAAGAAGACATTGAGACACTCAAAGGACCAAGAACAACCCAGGAAATTGACTCTGTCATACGAAAACTACCTACCAAAAAAAATCCCTGGACCGGATGGCTTTCCAGCAGAATTTCTACAAAACGTACAAGGAGGAGCTGATACCAATCCTACTGAAAGTATTCCAGGCAATTGAGAAAGATGGAATTCTCCCCAAGTCATTTTACAAGGCTCACATCACACTGATACCCAAACAGGGTAAAGATCCAACAAAGAAAGAAACCTACATGCCAATATCTTTGATGAACACAGATGCAAAAATCCTCAACAAGATTCTAGCAAATCAGATCCAAAAACACATCTCAAAAATCATCTACCATGACCAAGTAGGCTTCATCCCCAGGATGCATGGCTGGTTCAACATTTGCAAGACCAGAAATGTCATTAAATGCATCAACAGATGTAAAAGCAAGAACCACATGATGATCTCATACGATGCAGAAAAATCTTTTGATAAAATCCAGCATCTCTTCTTGATAAAAACCCTCAAACACCTAGGTATAGAAGGAACATAACTCAAAATAGTAAGCACCATAGATGACAAACCCACAGCTAACATATTGCTAAATGCACACAAATTAGAAACATTTACCCTGAACACTGGAACAAGACAAGGCTGCCCATTCTACCTCTCTTGCTCAATATTCTGTTGGAAGTTCTAGCTTGAGCAATTAGACAAGAGAATAACATCAGGGGTATCCAAATAAGAAAAGAGGAAGGAAAGTTACCCTCTTTGCTGATGATATATACCTTGAAAATCCAAGAGAATCTGTGAAAAACCTGCTTGCATTGATAAAGGACTTTGGCAAAGTCTCAGGGTACAAAATAAAGGTGCAAAACAGTTGCATTCCTATACACGAAAAACAAGCAGGCAGAGACCCAAATAAAAAGCACAACCACATTCACAATAGCCACCAAAAGAATGAAATACCTTGGCATCTTCCTAACCAGAGAAGTGAAAGACCTTTACAATGAGAATTATAAAACACTGCTCAAAGAAATTCAAGAAGACACAAACAAATGGAAAAATATTCCATGCTCATGGATAGGAAGAATCAACATTGTTAAGATGTCCATTCTACCAAAGGCAATCTACAGATTCAATGCAATACCCATTAAGTTACCAACATCATTCTTCTCAGATCTGGAAATAACAATACAGAAATTCATATGGAAACATAAATGACCACGAATAGACAAAACAATTCTTAGCAAAAGAAACAAAGCAGGAGGTATCACACTTCCAGCCTTCAAACTTTACTATAAGACTATAGTAATCAAAATAGCATGGTATTGGTACAAGAACAGGCACACAGACCAGAGGAACAGGATAGAGATTCTGGAAGCAAAGCCTCAATCCTCAACCAACTCATCTTTGACAAAGATTCCAACAACAACCACTGGGGAGAGGAGAACCTATTCAGTAAATGGTGCTGGTAAAACTGGCTGACCACATGCAGAAGATTGAAACAGGATGCCTACCTATCACCATACACAAAAATTAACTCTAAATGGATCAAAGGCCTAACCATAAAACCTCAAACAATATGAATCTTAGGAAATCCAGGAGACACCCTTATGGAAATTGGAACTAGGAACCCATATCTACTCAGAACACTATAGGTCAATACCTTAAGAAATAAGACAAGTGGGACCTCATCAAATTAATGAGCTTCTGCAAAGCAAAAGAAATCATCAAGAGAGCAGGGAGACAGCCCACAGAATGGGAAACAATATTTGCCAACTGTATATCCAACAAAGCCCTAACATCTAGGATCTACAAGGACACAAATGCACCGAAAGGAAAAAACAAAAACAAAAAACAGCCCCCTTAAAAAGTGGGCAAAAGACATGAATAGACACTTCTCAAAAGAAGATATATGGGCAGACAACAGATACATAAAAAGTGCTGAGTCTCACTCATCATCAGAGAAATGCAAATCAAAACCACTTCGAGATACCACATAACCCCTGGAAGAATGGCCATCATTAATAAAACAAGCAGCAACAGATGCCAGTGTAGATGTGGAGAAAAAGGAATGCTTCTACACTGCTTTTGGGAATGCAGACTAGTACAACATCTTTGGAAGACAATGTGGCAATATCTGAAAGAACTACAAATTGACCTTCCATATGATCCAGCAATTCCCTTATTAGGAATATACCCAGAGGAACTCAATTTATACTATGAAAAAGATACTTGCAGATGTATCTTTGTTGCAGCTCTATTCACAGTAACAAAAACATGGAACCAACCGTGTTGCCCATCGAAGCTGGACTGGATTAAAAAATGTGTGGTACATTTTCACAATGGAATATTATGCAGCCATAAAGAAGGATAAATATATGGACTTTGCAGCAAATTGGATGGATTTAGAGTCGATCATACTCAATGATTTATCGCATAAACAAAGAACTGACTTCTATATGTTCTCACTCATAGGTGACCTTGAACAATTACAATGGTATAAGAAAGCGATTGACAATAGTGGAAAACTGCCAGGGAAGGGGGGTGGGACTGGCAGTTGAGGGAACCTGCTAGGGGAGGGAGGGGCATACCTCATCAAGGGTACCTGCATGATCACTGTGTACCTAACCCTGAATGTACCCCCACATCTTTATAATAGATTAATTTAAAAAGTAAAGGATTGACAGTAGTGGGAAAATATGGGGGGCAGGGATGAGCAGGGAGGTGGGATTAACGGTAGTCAACATCTGTCTGGGGAAGAGGGGGACACACCTCACCAACAAGGGTACCTGCACAATGAATATTTGTATACCTAACCCTTAACTCTCACCAACAATTTTAAAATGAAAAAACATATAATTAAAAAAAAAAACCCAGCCGGGCTCGGTGGCTCAGCCTGTAATCCTGCGCCTTGGGAGCTGAGGTGAGTGGATTGCCTGGA
>JAPVLO010006502.1:0-27640 GCA_027257055.1 Cephalopachus bancanus | reverse complement strand
GAGGGAACGTCGGGTTTCACAGATCGAAACCTGCAATACCTAAATGCCCAATGAGTGACCTTAGTGCTCCACAGTTACGGACAGGAGAGCATTATTTGTTTATGGGGAGAATTCTAAATTGGTTTTCCCTATTGCATTTAAACCTAAAAAGGATACCAATGCTGTGCCGGTTTCATGTATGGATAAGCACGGAGAGCCTATGCAAAACTGGTGGTGAAGGTGGGTCTTCCGGGGACACGCTATTGAAGCGTGCGCTGCACTGCCACGCATTGGCAGTCTCTGATAAGCTGGTTCTGTGCATGCCCTCCTACCGATGCCAAGAGCTTCCCTGTATATGCCCTACACAGTCAGGGAGCATGTGGTGACCAGAGTGCAACTTGAGGTGCTGCACTGACTGGAACCAGATCTCCACAGCCATTGGTAGCAAAGCATGCTTCATTCACCGGTGAATGCTGAAACGTTTGCTCTTTTGACACGGGCGTCTAATAATGAATACAATGGCTCTTCGGCTTCGTTTGCCAGCCAGGCTGAGAGCCTTTGTTTTCTTTCCCGAAAATAAGAGTCTTCCATGGGAGACATTCCTCAAAATGCACGTCACTGAATGGGGCAACAACTATTAACTGGCTTTGCCTGTTGTGTGGTACCGGATTCTCCCGTTTCCTTCACCGTGTATTTACTCCATTGAGTGCATATGCCTGGCAGAGCTGTATTCAATGTTTCCTACTCCATTGAGTGCATATGCCTGGCAGAGCTGAATTCAATGTTTCCTGTAGCAGAATGCACCGCTCCATGGTGCCACACTGAGTGAAATGACCGATTCAGTGCTATTTGGGAAAGCATTATTTGTTCACCTATTGACTTCTAAAGTGTTTTGGATTTGGCTTGTCGGTCTTCTATCAAAAGCATTTGCTCTTGCGATGGCATTTACGAGTAAGAGCTGACAGGCTTCGCTGGCTTGATGGGAGTGTGTATCAGGTTGGGAAACGCTGCGTCAAACATTTCTGCATTGTTATTTAGTTCCTAGGAGTTTTATTCTGGCTTGGTGTATGGTGCCATCAAAGAATCTCAAGCTACAGCTTGATTTGGCCTAGCAGAGCCTTACGTCAATACTTCACATGTAGGAATGAGCATGTAAATTGTGCCCACTGAGTCAAAGGAATGCTACACACTTACGAGTAGAAAAGCAGTACTGGCTTTCTGTTTGAATCCACAAAATTTTCACCCTTGGCATTTCTCTATGCTAAGAAATGCAGTTACTCTCCGTTTGCCTTGCTGAATAAGCATCGACGGCCTCTGTTAGGCTTGCTGTGAATGTGCATTTTCCTTGGGAACGAGGTTTTCAAATGTGTGCTGCACTATTTATGGGCTATCAATTTGATTCTAACTCGGTGCATGCTGCAATACATGGGTCTCACAGTTTTCTCCTCATTTGGCGTTAGGCTCTGCAGAGTGCATTTGTTTGACCTGAAGTTCATTCATAGGACACGTAATGGAATGTGCAGCTTAAGGGTGCCACACGGGGGGCAATGGGAACTCCCAGTAGAGGAAGAATGCATTGCCTGCTGAAGTCACCGGGTGACATCTGAAGTGTTTCTGCTTTACAAATTTTTGTGTGGTCAGATACACAGATGCTCTGCCAAATGCACTGACGGAGAAGAGCGGACTGGCTGGTTGTGTTTGTTTTGAATGTCAATCTTCCTTGGATAGTGCTGTGTGCAAAGGAAGCTGCACTGTTACTTCCTGGCACTGAGTCCTAGAAGGCATTGGTGCATGCTGTAATTCCTGATTCTCACTTGTTCCCTTTCATGTAGATTACGCTCTACAGGGTGACTGCTTGGGCGTGCAGCTTGTCAAACTTTCACATTCAGGAATGCTCAACCCCACTGTGCCGCAAAGAAGGATCTGAGACAGTCACAGTTACTTGTGGGAAAGCATTACGTGTGACCCGGGAGAATTCTGAATTCTGAATTTCCTCTTAAGGGAAAGCAATTTACTGTGGATCGCTGTTCGGAACAGCCTTTCTGAGGACGGTCGTGCACAGGCATCTTCCTTGGTGGAGTCTGTGCCCAATGTGTGCTGCATCTTATCTCTGACTATGACTTTTATTCATGCTGCCTGCTGTAATACCTCGTTCTCACTCTTTCCCTTGACTTGTGTTCCTTTCCATACAGGGCCTTTGCTCCCGAGAGGGAACGTCGGGTTTCACAGATCGAAACCTGCAATACCTAAATGCCCCAATGAGTGACCTTAGTGCTCCACAGTTACGGACAGGAGAGCATTATTTGTTTATGGGGAGAATTCTAAATTGGTTTTCCCTATTGCATTTAAACCTAAAAGGACTACCAATGCTGTGCCGGTTTCATGTATGGATAAGCACGGAGAGCCTATGCAAAACTGGTGGTGAAGGTGGGTCTTCCCGGGGACACGCTATTGAAGCGTGCGCTGCACTGCCACGCATTGGCAGTCTCTGATAAGCTGGTTCTGTGCATGCCCTCCTACCCGATGCCAAGAGCTTCCCTGTATATGCCCTACACCAGTCAGGGAGCATGTGGTGACCAGAGTGCAACTTGAGGTGCTGCACTGACTGGAACCAGATCTCCACAGCCATTGGTAGCAAAGCTTGCTTCATTCACCGGTGAATGCTGAAACGTTTGCTCTTTTGACACGGGCGTCTAATAATGAATACAATGGCTCTTCGGCTTCGTTTGCCAGCCAGGCCTGAGAGCCTTTGTTTTCTTTCCCGAAAATAAGAGTCTTCCATGGGAGACATTCCTCAAAACTGCACGTCACTGAATGGGGCAACAACTATTAACCTGGCTTTGCCTGTTGTGTGGTACCGGATTCTCCCCGTTTCCTTCACCGTGTATTCTACTCCATTGAGTGCATATGCCTGGCAGAGCTGTATTCAATGTTTCCTACTCCATTGAGTGCATATGCCTGGCAGAGCTGAATTCAATGTTTCCTGTAGCAGAATGCACCGCTCCATGGTGCCACACTGAGTGAAATGACCGATTCAGTGCTATTCTGGGAAAGCATATTTGTTCACCTATTGACTTCTAAAGTGTTTTGGATTTGGCTTGTCGGTCTTCTATCAAAAGCATTTGCTCTTGCGATGGCATTTACGAGTAAGAGCTGACAGGCTTCGCTGGCTTGATGGGAGTGTGTATCAGGTTGGGAAACGCTGCGTCAAACATTTCCTGCATTGTTATTTAGTTCCTAGGAGTTTTATTCTGGCTTGGTGTATGGTGCCATCAAAGAATCTCAAGCTACAGCTTGATTTGGCCTAGCAGAGCCTTACGTCAATACTTCACATGTAGGAATGAGCATGTAAATTGTGCCCCACTGAGTCAAAGGAATGCTACACACTTACGAGGAGAAAAGCAGTACTGGCTTTCTGTTTGAATCCACAAAATTTTCACCCCTTGGCATTTCTCTATGCTAAGAAATGCAGTTACTCTCCCGTTTGCCTTGCTGAATAAGCATCGACGGCCTCTGTTAGGCTTGCTGTGAATGTGCATTTTCCTTGGGAACGAGGTTTTCAAATGTGTGCTGCACTATTTATGGGCTATCAATTTGATTCTAACTCGGTGCATGCTGCAATACATGGGTCTCACAGTTTTCTCCTCATTTGGCGTTAGGCTCTGCAGAGTGCATTTGTTTGACCTGAAGTTCATTCATAGGACACGTAATGGAATGTGCAGCTTAAGGGTGCCACACGGGGGGCAATGGGAACTCCCAGTAGAGGAAGAATGCATTGCCTGCTGAAGTCACCGGGTGACATCTGAAGTGTTTCTGCTTTACAAATTTTTGTGTGGTCAGATACACAGATGCTCTGCCAATGCACTGACGGAGAAGAGCGGACTGCCTGGTTGTGTTTGTTTTGAATGTCAATCTTCCTTGGATAGTGCTGTGTGCAAAGGAAGCTGCACTGTTACTTCCTGGCACTGAGTCCTAGAAGGCATTGGTGCATGCTGTAATTCCTGATTCTCACTTGTTCCCTTTCATGTAGATTACGCTCTACAGGGTGACTGCTTGGGCGTGCAGCTTGTCAAACTTTCACATTCAGGAATGCTCAACCCCACTGTGCCGCAAAGAAGGATCTGAGACAGTCACAGTTACTTGTGGGAAAGCATTACGTGTGACCCGGGAGAATTCTGAATTCTGAATTCCTCTTAAGGGAAAGCAATTACACTGTGGATCGCTGTTCGGAACAGCCTTTCTGAGGACGGTCGTGCACAGGCATCTTCCTTGGTGGAGTCTGTGCCCAATGTGTGCTGCAGCCTTATCTCTTTGCTATGACTTTTATACTTCACTGCTGCCTGCTGTAATACCTCGTTCTCACTCTTTCCCCTTGACTTGTGTTCCTTTCCATACAGGGCCTTTGCTCCCGAGAGGGAACGTCGGGTTTCACAGATCGAAACCTGCAATACCTAAATGCCCCAATGAGTGACCTTAGTGCTCCACAGTTACGGACAGGAGAGCATTATTTGTTTATGGGGAGAATTCTAAATTGGTTTTCCCTATTGCATTTAAACCTAAAAAGGACTACCAATGCTGTGCCGGTTTCATGTATGGATAAGCACGGAGAGCCTATGCAAAACTGGTGGTGAAGGTGGGTCTTCCCGGGGACACGCTATTGAAGCGTGCGCTGCACTGCCACGCATTGGCAGTCTCTGATAAGCTGGTTCTGTGCATGCCCTCCTACCCGATGCCAAGAGCTTCCCTGTATATGCCCTACACCAGTCAGGGAGCATGTGGTGACCAGAGTGCAACTTGAGGTGCTGCACTGACTGGAACCAGATCTCCACAGCCATTGGTAGCAAAGCTTGCTTCATTCACCGGTGAATGCTGAAACGTTTGCTCTTTTGACACGGGCGTCTAATAATGAATACAATGGCTCTTCGGCTTCGTTTGCCAGCCAGGCCTGAGAGCCTTTGTTTTCTTTCCCGAAAATAAGAGTCTTCCATGGGAGACATTCCTCAAAACTGCACGTCACTGAATGGGGCAACAACTATTAACCTGGCTTTGCCTGTTGTGTGGTACCGGATTCTCCCGTTTCCCTTCACCGTGTATTCTACTCCATTGAGTGCATATGCCTGGCAGAGCTGTATTCAATGTTTCCTACTCCATTGAGTGCATATGCCTGGCAGAGCTGAATTCAATGTTTCCTGTAGCAGAATGCACCGCTCCATGGTGCCACACTGAGTGAAATGACCGATTCAGTGCTATTCTGGGAAAGCATTATTTGTTCACCTATTGACTTCTAAAGTGTTTTGGATTTGGCTTGTCGGTCTTCTATCAAAAGCATTTGCTCTTGCGATGGCATTTACGAGTAAGAGCTGACAGGCTTCGCTGGCTTGATGGGAGTGTGTATCAGGTTGGGAAACGCTGCGTCAAACATTTCCTGCATTGTTATTTAGTTCCTAGGAGTTTTATTCTGGCTTGGTGTATGGTGCCATCAAAGAATCTCAAGCTACAGCTTGATTTGGCCTAGCAGAGCCTTACGTCAATACTTCACATGTAGGAATGAGCATGTAAATTGTGCCCCACTGAGTCAAAGGAATGCTACACACTTACGAGGAGAAAAGCAGTACTGGCTTTCTGTTTGAATCCACAAAATTTTCACCCCTTGGCATTTCTCTATGCTAAGAAATGCAGTTACTCTCCCGTTTGCCTTGCTGAATAAGCATCGACGGCCTCTGTTAGGCTTGCTGTGAATGTGCATTTTCCTTGGGAACGAGGTTTTCAAATGTGTGCTGCACTATTTATGGGCTATCAATTTGATTCTAACTCGGTGCATGCTGCAATACATGGGTCTCACAGTTTTCTCCTCATTTGGCGTTAGGCTCTGCAGAGTGCATTTGTTTGACCTGAAGTTCATTCATAGGACACGTAATGGAATGTGCAGCTTAAGGGTGCCACACGGGGGGCAATGGGAACTCCCCAGTAGAGGAAGAATGCATTGCCTGCTGAAGTCACCGGGTGACATCTGAAGTGTTTCTGCTTTACAAATTTTTGTGTGGTCAGATACACAGATGCTCTGCCAAATGCACTGACGGAGAAGAGCGGACTGCCTTGGTTGTGTTTGTTTTGAATGTCAATCTTCCTTGGATAGTGCTGTGTGCAAAGGAAGCTGCACTGTTACTTCCTGGCACTGAGTCCTAGAAGGCATTGGTGCATGCTGTAATTCCTGATTCTCACTTGTTCCCTTTCATGTAGATTACGCTCTACAGGGTGACTGCTTGGGCGTGCAGCTTGTCAAACTTTCACATTCAGGAATGCTCAACCCCACTGTGCCGCAAAGAAGGATCTGAGACAGTCACAGTTACTTGTGGGGGAAAGCATTACGTGTGACCGGGAGAATTCTGAATTCTGAATTTCCTCTTAAGGGAAAGCAATTACACTGTGGATCGCTGTTCGGAACAGCCTTTCTGAGGACGGTCGTGCACAGGCATCTTCCTTGGTGGAGTCTGTGCCAATGTGTGCTGCAGCCTTATCTCTTTGCTATGACTTTTATACTTCACTGCTGCCTGCTGTAATACCTCGTTCTCACTCTTTCCCTTGACTTGTGTTCCTTTCCATACAGGGCCTTTGCTCCCGAGAGGGAACGTCGGGTTTCACAGATCGAAACCTGCAATACCTAAATGCCCCAATGAGTGACCTTAGTGCTCCACAGTTACGGACAGGAGAGCATTATTTGTTTATGGGGAGAATTCTAAATTGGTTTTCCCTATTGCATTTAAACCTAAAAAGGACTACCAATGCTGTGCCGGTTTCATGTATGGATAAGCACGGAGAGCCTATGCAAAACTGGTGGTGAAGGTGGGTCTTCCCGGGGACACGCTATTGAAGCGTGCGCTGCACTGCCACGCATTGGCAGTCTCTGATAAGCTGGTTCTGTGCATGCCCTCCTACCCGATGCCAAGAGCTTCCCTGTATATGCCCTACACCAGTCAGGGAGCATGTGGTGACCAGAGTGCAACTTGAGGTGCTGCACTGACTGGAACCAGATCTCCACAGCCATTGGTAGCAAAGCTTGCTTCATTCACCGGTGAATGCTGAAACGTTTGCTCTTTTGACACGGGCGTCTAATAATGAATACAATGGCTCTTCGGCTTCGTTTGCCAGCCAGGCCTGAGAGCCTTTGTTTTCTTTCCCGAAAATAAGAGTCTTCCATGGGAGACATTCCTCAAAACTGCACGTCACTGAATGGGGCAACAACTATTAACCTGGCTTTGCCTGTTGTGTGGTACCGGATTCTCCCCGTTTCCCTTCACCGTGTATTCTACTCCATTGAGTGCATATGCCTGGCAGAGCTGTATTCAATGTTTCCTACTCCATTGAGTGCATATGCCTGGCAGAGCTGAATTCAATGTTTCCTGTAGCAGAATGCACCGCTCCATGGTGCCACACTGAGTGAAATGACCGATTCAGTGCTATTCTGGGAAAGCATTATTTGTTCACCTATTGACTTCTAAAGTGTTTTGGATTTGGCTTGTCGGTCTTCTATCAAAAGCATTTGCTCTTGCGATGGCATTTACGAGTAAGAGCTGACAGGCTTCGCTGGCTTGATGGGAGTGTGTATCAGGTTGGGAAACGCTGCGTCAAACATTTCCTGCATTGTTATTTAGTTCCTAGGAGTTTTATTCTGGCTTGGTGTATGGTGCCATCAAAGAATCTCAAGCTACAGCTTGATTTGGCCTAGCAGAGCCTTACGTCAATACTTCACATGTAGGAATGAGCATGTAAATTGTGCCCCACTGAGTCAAAGGAATGCTACACACTTACGAGGAGAAAAGCAGTACTGGCTTTCTGTTTGAATCCACAAAATTTTCACCCTTGGCATTTCTCTATGCTAAGAAATGCAGTTACTCTCCGTTTGCCTTGCTGAATAAGCATCGACGGCCTCTGTTAGGCTTGCTGTGAATGTGCATTTTCCTTGGGAACGAGGTTTTCAAATGTGTGCTGCACTATTTATGGGCTATCAATTTGATTCTAACTCGGTGCATGCTGCAATACATGGGTCTCACAGTTTTCTCCTCATTTGGCGTTAGGCTCTGCAGAGTGCATTTGTTTGACCTGAAGTTCATTCATAGGACACGTAATGGAATGTGCAGCTTAAGGGTGCCACACGGGGGGCAATGGGAACTCCCCAGTAGAGGAAGAATGCATTGCCTGCTGAAGTCACGGGTGACATCTGAAGTGTTTCTGCTTTACAAATTTTTGTGTGGTCAGATACACAGATGCTCTGCCAAATGCACTGACGGAGAAGAGCGGACTGCCTTGGTTGTGTTTGTTTTGAATGTCAATCTTCCTTGGATAGTGCTGTGTGCAAAGGAAGCTGCACTGTTACTTCCTGGCACTGAGTCCTAGAAGGCATTGGTGCATGCTGTAATTCCTGATTCTCACTTGTTCCCTTTCATGTAGATTACGCTCTACAGGGTGACTGCTTGGGCGTGCAGCTTGTCAAACTTTCACATTCAGGAATGCTCAACCCACTGTGCCGCAAAGAAGGATCTGAGACAGTCACAGTTACTTGTGGGAAAGCATTACGTGTGACCGGGAGAATTCTGAATTCTGAATTTCCTCTTAAGGGAAAGCAATTACACTGTGGATCGCTGTTCGGAACAGCCTTTCTGAGGACGGTCGTGCACAGGCATCTTCCTTGGTGGAGTCTGTGCCCAATGTGTGCTGCAGCCTTATCTCTTTGCTATGACTTTTATACTTCACTGCTGCCTGCTGTAATACCTCGTTCTCACTCTTTCCCCTTGACTTGTGTTCCTTTCCATACAGGGCCTTTGCTCCGAGAGGGAACGTCCGGGTTTCACAGATCGAAACCTGCAATACCTAAATGCCCCAATGAGTGACCTTAGTGCTCCACAGTTACGGACAGGAGAGCATTATTTGTTTATGGGAGAATTCTAAATTGGTTTTCCCTATTGCATTTAAACCTAAAAAGGACTACCAATGCTGTGCCGGTTTCATGTATGGATAAGCACGGAGAGCCTATGCAAAACTGGTGGTGAAGGTGGGTCTTCCCGGGGACACGCTATTGAAGCGTGCGCTGCACTGCCACGCATTGGCAGTCTCTGATAAGCTGGTTCTGTGCATGCCCTCCTACCCGATGCCAAGAGCTTCCCTGTATATGCCCTACACCAGTCAGGGAGCATGTGGTGACCAGAGTGCAACTTGAGGTGCTGCACTGACTGGAACCAGATCTCCACAGCCATTGGTAGCAAAGCATGCTTCATTCACCGGTGAATGCTGAAACGTTTGCTCTTTTGACACGGGCGTCTAATAATGAATACAATGGCTCTTCGGCTTCGTTTGCCAGCCAGGCCTGAGAGCCTTTGTTTTCTTTCCCGAAAATAAGAGTCTTCCATGGGAGACATTCCTCAAAACTGCACGTCACTGAATGGGGCAACAACTATTAACCTGGCTTTGCCTGTTGTGTGGTACCGGATTCTCCCCGTTTCCCTTCACCGTGTATTCTACTCCATTGAGTGCATATGCCTGGCAGAGATGAATTCAATGTTTCCTGTAGCAGAATGCACCGCTCCATGGTGCCACACTGAGTGAAATGACCGATTGAGTGCTATTCTGGGAAAGCATTATTTGTTCACCTATTGACTTCTAAAGTGTTTTGGATTTGGCTTGTCGGTCTTCTATCAAAAGCATTTGCTCTTGCGATGGCATTTACGAGTAAGAGCTGACAGGCTTCGCTGGCTTGATGGGAGTGTGTATCAGGTTGGGAAACGCTGCGTCAAACATTTCCTGCATTGTTATTTAGTTCCTAGGAGTTTTATTCTGGCTTGGTGTATGGTGCCATCAAAGAATCTCAAGCTACAGCTTGATTTGGCCTAGCAGAGCCTTACGTCAATACTTCACATGTAGGAATGAGCATGTAAATTGTGCCCCACTGAGTCAAAGGAATGCTACACACTTACGAGGAGAAAAGCAGTACTGGCTTTCTGTTTGAATCCACAAAATTTTCACCCTTGGCATTTCTCTATGCTAAGAAATGCAGTTACTCTCCCGTTTGCCTTGCTGAATAAGCATCGACGGCCTCTGTTAGGCTTGCTGTGAATGTGCATTTTCCTTGGGAACGAGGTTTTCAAATGTGTGCTGCACTATTTATGGGCTATCAATTTGATTCTAACTCGGTGCATGCTGCAATACATGGGTCTCACAGTTTTCTCCTCATTTGGCGTTAGGCTCTGCAGAGTGCATTTGTTTGACCTGAAGTTCATTCATAGGACACGTAATGGAATGTGCAGCTTAAGGGTGCCACACGGGGGGCAATGGGAACTCCCCAGTAGAGGAAGAATGCATTGCCTGCTGAAGTCACCGGGTGACATCTGAAGTGTTTCTGCTTTACAAATTTTTGTGTGGTCAGATACACAGATGCTCTGCCAAATGCACTGACGGAGAAGAGCGGACTGCCTTGGTTGTGTTTGTTTTGAATGTCAATCTTCCTTGGATAGTGCTGTGTGCAAAGGAAGCTGCACTGTTACTTCCTGGCACTGAGTCCTAGAAGGCATTGGTGCATGCTGTAATTCCTGATTCTCACTTGTTCCCTTTCATGTAGATTACGCTCTACAGGGTGACTGCTTGGGCGTGCAGCTTGTCAAACTTTCACATTCAGGAATGCTCAACCCCACTGTGCCGCAAAGAAGGATCTGAGACAGTCACAGTTACTTGTGGGAAAGCATTACGTGTGACCGGGAGAATTCTGAATTCTGAATTTCCTCTTAAGGGAAAGCAATTACACTGTGGATCGCTGTTCGGAACAGCCTTTCTGAGGACGGTCGTGCACAGGCATCTTCCTTGGTGGAGTCTGTGCCCAATGTGTGCTGCAGCCTTATCTCTTTGCTATGACTTTTATACTTCACTGCTGCCTGCTGTAATACCTCGTTCTCACTCTTCCCCTTGACTTGTGTTCCTTTCCATACAGGGCCTTTGCTCCCGAGAGGGAACGTCCGGGTTTCACAGATCGAAACCTGCAATACCTAAATGCCCCAATGAGTGACCTTAGTGCTCCACAGTTACGGACAGGAGAGCATTATTTGTTTATGGGAGAATTCTAAATTGGTTTTCCCTATTGCATTTAAACCTAAAAAGGACTACCAATGCTGTGCCGGTTTCATGTATGGATAAGCACGGAGAGCCTATGCAAAACTGGTGGTGAAGGTGGGTCTTCCGGGGACACGCTATTGAAGCGTGCGCTGCACTGCCACGCATTGGCAGTCTCTGATAAGCTGGTTCTGTGCATGCCCTCCTACCCGATGCCAAGAGCTTCCCTGTATATGCCCTACACCAGTCAGGGAGCATGTGGTGACCAGAGTGCAACTTGAGGTGCTGCACTGACTGGAACCAGATCTCCACAGCCATTGGTAGCAAAGCTTGCTTCATTCACCGGTGAATGCTGAAACGTTTGCTCTTTTGACACGGGCGTCTAATAATGAATACAATGGCTCTTCGGCTTCGTTTGCCAGCCAGGCCTGAGAGCCTTTGTTTTCTTTCCCGAAAATAAGAGTCTTCCATGGGAGACATTCCTCAAAACTGCACGTCACTGAATGGGGCAACAACTATTAACCTGGCTTTGCCTGTTGTGTGGTACCGGATTCTCCCCGTTTCCCTTCACCGTGTATTCTACTCCATTGAGTGCATATGCCTGGCAGAGCTGTATTCAATGTTTCCTACTCCATTGAGTGCATATGCCTGGCAGAGCTGAATTCAATGTTTCCTGTAGCAGAATGCACCGCTCCATGGTGCCACACTGAGTGAAATGACCGATTCAGTGCTATTCTGGGAAAGCATTATTTGTTCACCTATTGACTTCTAAAGTGTTTTGGATTTGGCTTGTCGGTCTTCTATCAAAAGCATTTGCTCTTGCGATGGCATTTACGAGTAAGAGCTGACAGGCTTCGCTGGCTTGATGGGAGTGTGTATCAGGTTGGGAAACGCTGCGTCAAACATTTCCTGCATTGTTATTTAGTTCCTAGGAGTTTTATTCTGGCTTGGTGTATGGTGCCATCAAAGAATCTCAAGCTACAGCTTGATTTGGCCTAGCAGAGCCTTACGTCAATACTTCACATGTAGGAATGAGCATGTAAATTGTGCCCCACTGAGTCAAAGGAATGCTACACACTTACGAGGAGAAAGCAAGCAGTACTGGCTTTCTGTTTGAATCCACAAAATTTTCACCCCTTGGCATTTCTCTATGCTAAGAAATGCAGTTACTCTCCGTTTGCCTTGCTGAATAAGCATCGACGGCCTCTGTTAGGCTTGCTGTGAATGTGCATTTTCCTTGGGAACGAGGTTTTCAAATGTGTGCTGCACTATTTATGGGCTATCAATTTGATTCTAACTCGGTGCATGCTGCAATACATGGGTCTCACAGTTTTTCCTCATTTGGCGTTAGGCTCTGCAGAGTGCATTTGTTTGACCTGAAGTTCATTCATAGGACACGTAATGGAATGTGCAGCTTAAGGGTGCCACACGGGGGGCAATGGGAACTCCCCAGTAGAGGAAGAATGCATTGCCTGCTGAAGTCACCGGGTGACATCTGAAGTGTTTCTGCTTTACAAATTTTTGTGTGGTCAGATACACAGATGCTCTGCCAAATGCACTGACGGAGAAGAGCGGACTGCCTTGGTTGTGTTTGTTTTGAATGTCAATCTTCCTTGGATAGTGCTGTGTGCAAAGGAAGCTGCACTGTTACTTCCTGGCACTGAGTCCTAGAAGGCATTGGTGCATGCTGTAATTCCTGATTCTCACTTGTTCCCTTTCATGTAGATTACGCTCTACAGGGTGACTGCTTGGGCGTGCAGCTTGTCAAACTTTCACATTCAGGAATGCTCAACCCCACTGTGCCGCAAAGAAGGATCTGAGACAGTCACAGTTACTTGTGGGAA
The DNA here is from genome assembly GCA_027257055.1 of Cephalopachus bancanus. Classification (NCBI taxonomy): domain Eukaryota; kingdom Metazoa; phylum Chordata; class Mammalia; order Primates; family Tarsiidae; genus Cephalopachus; species Cephalopachus bancanus. Next base: position 14,723 of record JAPVLO010006502.1, on the reverse strand, counting down.
AGCATTACGTGTGACCCGGGAGAATTCTGAATTTGAATTTCTCTTAAGGGAAAGCAATTACACTGTGGATCGCTGTTCGGAACAGCCTTTCTGAGGACGGTCGTGCACAGGCATCTTCCTTGGTGGAGTCTGTGCCCAATGTGTGCTGCAGCCTTATCTCTTTGCTATGACTTTTATACTTCACTGCTGCCTGCTGTAATACCTCGTTCTCACTCTTTCCCCTTGACTTGTGTTCCTTTCCATACAGGGCCTTTGCTCCCGAGAGGGAACGTCCGGGTTTCACAGATCGAAACCTGCAATACCTAAATGCCCCAATGAGTGACCTTAGTGCTCCACAGTTACGGACAGGAGAGCATTATTTGTTTATGGGGAGAATTCTAAATTGGTTTTCCCTATTGCATTTAAACCTAAAAAGGACTACCAATGCTGTGCCGGTTTCATGTATGGATAAGCACGGAGAGCCTATGCAAAACTGGTGGTGAAGGTGGGTCTTCCCGGGGACACGCTATTGAAGCGTGCGCTGCACTGCCACGCATTGGCAGTCTCTGATAAGCTGGTTCTGTGCATGCCCTCCTACCCGATGCCAAGAGCTTCCCTGTATATGCCCTACACCAGTCAGGGAGCATGTGGTGACCAGAGTGCAACTTGAGGTGCTGCACTGACTGGAACCAGATCTCCACAGCCATTGGTAGCAAAGCATGCTTCATTCACCGGTGAATGCTGAAACGTTTGCTCTTTTGACACGGGCGTCTAATAATGAATACAATGGCTCTTCGGCTTCGTTTGCCAGCCAGGCCTGAGAGCCTTTGTTTTCTTTCCCGAAAATAAGAGTCTTCCATGGGAGACATTCCTCAAAACTGCACGTCACTGAATGGGGCAACAACTATTAACCTGGCTTTGCCTGTTGTGTGGTACCGGATTCTCCCCGTTTCCCTTCACCGTGTATTCTACTCCATTGAGTGCATATGCCTGGCAGAGCTGTATTCAATGTTTCCTACTCCATTGAGTGCATATGCCTGGCAGAGCTGAATTCAATGTTTCCTGTAGCAGAATGCACCGCTCCATGGTGCCACACTGAGTGAAATGACCGATTCAGTGCTATTCTGGGAAAGCATTATTGTTCACCTATTGACTTCTAAAGTGTTTTGGATTTGGCTTGTCGGTCTTCTATCAAAAGCATTTGCTCTTGCGATGGCATTTACGAGTAAGAGCTGACAGGCTTCGCTGGCTTGATGGGAGTGTGTATCAGGTTGGGAAACGCTGCGTCAAACATTTCCTGCATTGTTATTTAGTTCCTAGGAGTTTTATTCTGGCTTGGTGTATGGTGCCATCAAAGAATCTCAAGCTACAGCTTGATTTGGCCTAGCAGAGCCTTACGTCAATACTTCACATGTAGGAATGAGCATGTAAATTGTGCCCCACTGAGTCAAAGGAATGCTACACACTTACGAGGAGAAAAGCAGTACTGGCTTTCTGTTTGAATCCACAAAATTTTCACCCTTGGCATTTCTCTATGCTAAGAAATGCAGTTACTCTCCGTTTGCCTTGCTGAATAAGCATCGACGGCCTCTGTTAGGCTTGCTGTGAATGTGCATTTTCCTTGGGAACGAGGTTTTCAAATGTGTGCTGCACTATTTATGGGCTATCAATTTGATTCTAACTCGGTGCATGCTGCAATACATGGGTCTCACAGTTTTCTCCTCATTTGGCGTTAGGCTCTGCAGAGTGCATTTGTTTGACCTGAAGTTCATTCATAGGACACGTAATGGAATGTGCAGCTTAAGGGTGCCACACGGGGGGCAATGGGAACTCCCCAGTAGAGGAAGAATGCATTGCCTGCTGAAGTCACCGGGTGACATCTGAAGTGTTTCTGCTTTACAAATTTTTGTGTGGTCAGATACACAGATGCTCTGCCAAATGCACTGACGGAGAAGAGCGGACTGCCTTGGTTGTGTTTGTTTTGAATGTCAATCTTCCTTGGATAGTGCTGTGTGCAAAGGAAGCTGCACTGTTACTTCCTGGCACTGAGTCCTAGAAGGCATTGGTGCATGCTGTAATTCCTGATTCTCACTTGTTCCCTTTCATGTAGATTACGCTCTACAGGGTGACTGCTTGGGCGTGCAGCTTGTCAAACTTTCACATTCAGGAATGCTCAACCCCACTGTGCCGCAAAGAAGGATCTGAGACAGTCACAGTTACTTGTGGGAAAGCATTACGTGTGACCCGGGAGAATTCTGAATTCTGAATTTCCTCTTAAGGGAAAGCAATTACACTGTGGATCGCTGTTCGGAACAGCCTTTCTGAGGACGGTCGTGCACAGGCATCTTCCTTGGTGGAGTCTGTGCCCAATGTGTGCTGCAGCCTTATCTCTTTGCTATGACTTTTATACTTCACTGCTGCCTGCTGTAATACCTCGTTCTCACTCTTTCCCTTGACTTGTGTTCCTTTCCATACAGGGCCTTTGCTCCCGAGAGGGAACGTCCGGGTTTCACAGATCGAAACCTGCAATACCTAAATGCCCCAATGAGTGACCTTAGTGCTCCACAGTTACGGACAGGAGAGCATTATTTGTTTATGGGGAGAATTCTAAATTGGTTTTCCCTATTGCATTTAAACCTAAAAAGGACTACCAATGCTGTGCCGGTTTCATGTATGGATAAGCACGGAGAGCCTATGCAAAACTGGTGGTGAAGGTGGGTCTTCCGGGGACACGCTATTGAAGCGTGCGCTGCACTGCCACGCATTGGCAGTCTCTGATAAGCTGGTTCTGTGCATGCCCTCCTACCCGATGCCAAGAGCTTCCCTGTATATGCCCTACACCAGTCAGGGAGCATGTGGTGACCAGAGTGCAACTTGAGGTGCTGCACTGACTGGAACCAGATCTCCACAGCCATTGGTAGCAAAGCATGCTTCATTCACCGGTGAATGCTGAAACGTTTGCTCTTTTGACACGGGCGTCTAATAATGAATACAATGGCTCTTCGGCTTCGTTTGCCAGCCAGGCCTGAGAGCCTTTGTTTTCTTTCCGAAAATAAGAGTCTTCCATGGGAGACATTCCTCAAAACTGCACGTCACTGAATGGGGCAACAACTATTAACCTGGCTTTGCCTGTTGTGTGGTACCGGATTCTCCCCGTTTCCCTTCACCGTGTATTCTACTCCATTGAGTGCATATGCCTGGCAGAGCTGTATTCAATGTTTCCTACTCCATTGAGTGCATATGCCTGGCAGAGCTGAATTCAATGTTTCCTGTAGCAGAATGCACCGCTCCATGGTGCCACACTGAGTGAAATGACCGATTCAGTGCTATTCTGGGAAAGCATTATTTGTTCACCTATTGACTTCTAAAGTGTTTTGGATTTGGCTTGTCGGTCTTCTATCAAAAGCATTTGCTCTTGCGATGGCATTTACGAGTAAGAGCTGACAGGCTTCGCTGGCTTGATGGGAGTGTGTATCAGGTTGGGAAACGCTGCGTCAAACATTTCCTGCATTGTTATTTAGTTCCTAGGAGTTTTATTCTGGCTTGGTGTATGGTGCCATCAAAGAATCTCAAGCTACAGCTTGATTTGGCCTAGCAGAGCCTTACGTCAATACTTCACATGTAGGAATGAGCATGTAAATTGTGCCCACTGAGTCAAAGGAATGCTACACACTTACGAGGAGAAAAGCAGTACTGGCTTTCTGTTTGAATCCACAAAATTTTCACCCCTTGGCATTTCTCTATGCTAAGAAATGCAGTTACTCTCCCGTTTGCCTTGCTGAATAAGCATCGACGGCCTCTGTTAGGCTTGCTGTGAATGTGCATTTTCCTTGGGAACGAGGTTTTCAAATGTGTGCTGCACTATTTATGGGCTATCAATTTGATTCTAACTCGGTGCATGCTGCAATACATGGGTCTCACAGTTTTCTCCTCATTTGGCGTTAGGCTCTGCAGAGTGCATTTGTTTGACCTGAAGTTCATTCATAGGACACGTAATGGAATGTGCAGCTTAAGGGTGCCACACGGGGGGCAATGGGAACTCCCCAGTAGAGGAAGAATGCATTGCCTGCTGAAGTCACCGGGTGACATCTGAAGTGTTTCTGCTTTACAAATTTTTGTGTGGTCAGATACACAGATGCTCTGCCAAATGCACTGACGGAGAAGAGCGGACTGCCTTGGTTGTGTTTGTTTTGAATGTCAATCTTCCTTGGATAGTGCTGTGTGCAAAGGAAGCTGCACTGTTACTTCCTGGCACTGAGTCCTAGAAGGCATTGGTGCATGCTGTAATTCCTGATTCTCACTTGTTCCCTTTCATGTAGATTACGCTCTACAGGGTGACTGCTTGGGCGTGCAGCTTGTCAAACTTTCACATTCAGGAATGCTCAACCCCACTGTGCCGCAAAGAAGGATCTGAGACAGTCACAGTTACTTGTGGGAAAGCATTACGTGTGACCGGGAGAATTCTGAATTCTGAATTTCCTCTTAAGGGAAAGCAATTACACTGTGGATCGCTGTTCGGAACAGCCTTTCTGAGGACGGTCGTGCACAGGCATCTTCCTTGGTGGAGTCTGTGCCCAATGTGTGCTGCAGCCTTATCTCTTTGCTATGACTTTTATACTTCACTGCTGCCTGCTGTAATACCTCGTTCTCACTCTTTCCCCTTGACTTGTGTTCCTTTCCATACAGGGCCTTTGCTCCCGAGAGGGAACGTCCGGGTTTCACAGATCGAAACCTGCAATACCTAAATGCCCAATGAGTGACCTTAGTGCTCCACAGTTACGGACAGGAGAGCATTATTTGTTTATGGGGAGAATTCTAAATTGGTTTTCCTATTGCATTTTAACCTAAAAAGGACTACCAATGCTGTGCCGGTTTCATGTATGGATAAGCACGGAGAGCCTATGCAAAACTGGTGGTGAAGGTGGGTCTTCCCGGGGACACGCTATTGAAGCGTGCGCTGCACTGCCACGCATTGGCAGTCTCTGATAAGCTGGTTCTGTGCATGCCCTCCTACCCGATGCCAAGAGCTTCCCTGTATATGCCCTACACCAGTCAGGGAGCATGTGGTGACCAGAGTGCAACTTGAGGTGCTGCACTGACTGGAACCAGATCTCCACAGCCATTGGTAGCAAAGCTTGCTTCATTCACCGGTGAATGCTGAAACGTTTGCTCTTTTGACACGGGCGTCTAATAATGAATACAATGGCTCTTCGGCTTCGTTTGCCAGCCAGGCCTGAGAGCCTTTGTTTTCTTTCCCGAAAATAAGAGTCTTCCATGGGAGACATTCCTCAAAACTGCACGTCACTGAATGGGGCAACAACTATTAACCTGGCTTTGCCTGTTGTGTGGTACCGGATTCTCCCCGTTTCCGTTCACCGTGTATTCTACTCCATTGAGTGCATATGCCTGGCAGAGCTGAATTCAATGTTTCCTGTAGCAGAATGCACCGCTCCATGGTGCCACACTGAGTGAAATGACCGATTGAGTGCTATTCTGGGAAAGCATTATTTGTTCACCTATTGACTTCTAAAGTGTTTTGGATTTGGCTTGTCGGTCTTCTATCAAAAGCATTTGCTCTTGCGATGGCATTTACGAGTAAGAGCTGACAGGCTTCGCTGGCTTGATGGGAGTGTGTATCAGGTTGGGAAACGCTGCGTCAAACATTTCCTGCATTGTTATTTAGTTCCTAGGAGTTTTATTCTGGCTTGGTGTATGGTGCCATCAAAGAATCTCAAGCTACAGCTTGATTTGGCCTAGCAGAGCCTTACGTCAATACTTCACATGTAGGAATGAGCATGTAAATGTGCCCCACTGAGTCAAAGGAATGCTACACACTTACGAGGAGAAAAGCAGTACTGGCTTTCTGTTTGAATCCACAAAATTTTCACCCTTGGCATTTCTCTATGCTAAGAAATGCAGTTACTCTCCCGTTTGCCTTGCTGAATAAGCATCGACGGCCTCTGTTAGGCTTGCTGTGAATGTGCATTTTCCTTGGGAACGAGGTTTTCAAATGTGTGCTGCACTATTTATGGGCTATCAATTTGATTCTAACTCGGTGCATGCTGCAATACATGGGTCTCACAGTTTTCTCCTCATTTGGCGTTAGGCTCTGCAGAGTGCATTTGTTTGACCTGAAGTTCATTCATAGGACACGTAATGGAATGTGCAGCTTAAGGGTGCCACGGGGGGCAATGGGAACTCCCCAGTAGAGGAAGAATGCATTGCCTGCTGAAGTCACCGGGTGACATCTGAAGTGTTTCTGCTTTACAAATTTTTGTGTGGTCAGATACACAGATGCTCTGCCAAATGCACTGACGGAGAAGAGCGGACTGCCTCGGTTGTGTTTGTTTTGAATGTCAATCTTCCTTGGATAGTGCTGTGTGCAAAGGAAGCTGCACTGTTACTTCCTGGCACTGAGTCCTAGAAGGCATTGGTGCATGCTGTAATTCCTGATTCTCACTTGTTCCCTTTCATGTAGATTACGCTCTACAGGGTGACTGCTTGGGCGTGCAGCTTGTCAAACTTTCACATTCAGGAATGCTCAAGCCCACTGTGCCGCAAAGAAGGATCTGAGACAGTCACAGTTACTTGTGGGAAAGCATTACGTGTGACCCGGGAGAATTCTGAATTCTGAATTTCCTCTTAAGGGAAAGCAATTACACTGTGGATCGCTGTTCGGAACAGCCTTTCTGAGGACGGTCGTGCACAGGCATCTTCCTTGGTGGAGTCTGTGCCCAATGTGTGCTGCAGCCTTATCTCTTTGCTATGACTTTTATACTTCACTGCTGCCTGCTGTAATACCTCGTTCTCACTCTTTCCCCTTGACTTGTGTTCCTTTCCATACAGGGCCTTTGCTCCCGAGAGGGAACGTCCGGGTTTCACAGATCGAAACCTGCAATACCTAAATGCCCCAATGAGTGACCTTAGTGCTCCACAGTTACGGACAGGAGAGCATTATTTGTTTATGGGGAGAATTCTAAATTGGTTTTCCCTATTGCATTTAAACCTAAAAAGGACTACCAATGCTGTGCCGGTTTCATGTATGGATAAGCACGGAGAGCCTATGCAAAACTGGTGGTGAAGGTGGGTCTTCCCGGGGACACGCTATTGAAGCGTGCGCTGCACTGCCACGCATTGGCAGTCTCTGATAAGCTGGTTCTGTGCATGCCCTCCTACCCGATGCCAAGAGCTTCCCTGTATATGCCCTACACCAGTCAGGGAGCATGTGGTGACCAGAGTGCAACTTGAGGTGCTGCACTGACTGGAACCAGATCTCCACAGCCATTGGTAGCAAAGCTTGCTTCATTCACCGGTGAATGCTGAAACGTTTGCTCTTTTGACACGGGCGTCTAATAATGAATACAATGGCTCTTCGGCTTCGTTTGCCAGCCAGGCCTGAGAGCCTTTGTTTTCTTTCCCGAAAATAAGAGTCTTCCATGGGAGACATTCCTCAAAACTGCACGTCACTGAATGGGGCAACAACTATTAACCTGGCTTTGCTGTTGTGTGTACCGGATTCTCCCGTTTCCCTTCACCGTGTATTCTACTCCATTGAGTGCATATGCCTGGCAGAGCTGTATTCAATGTTTCCTACTCCATTGAGTGCATATGCCTGGCAGAGCTGAATTCAATGTTTCCTGTAGCAGAATGCACCGCTCCATGGTGCCACACTGAGTGAAATGACCGATTGAGTGCTATTCTGGGAAAGCATTATTTGTTCACCTATTGACTTCTAAAGTGTTTTGGATTTGGCTTGTCGGTCTTCTATCAAAAGCATTTGCTCTTGCGATGGCATTTACGAGTAAGAGCTGACAGGCTTCGCTGGCTTGATGGGAGTGTGTATCAGGTTGGGAAACGCTGCGTCAAACATTTCCTGCATTGTTATTTAGTTCCTAGGAGTTTTATTCTGGCTTGGTGTATGGTGCCATCAAAGAATCTCAAGCTACAGCTTGATTTGGCCTAGCAGAGCCTTACGTCAATACTTCACATGTAGGAATGAGCATGTAAATTGTGCCCCACTGAGTCAAAGGAATGCTACACACTTACGAGGAGAAAGCAGTACTGGCTTTCTGTTTGAATCCACAAAATTTTCACCTTGGCATTTCTCTATGCTAAGAAATGCAGTTACTCTCCCGTTTGCCTTGCTGAATAAGCATCGACGGCCTCTGTTAGGCTTGCTGTGAATGTGCATTTTCCTTGGGAACGAGGTTTTCAAATGTGTGCTGCACTATTTATGGGCTATCAATTTGATTCTAACTCGGTGCATGCTGCAATACATGGGTCTCACAGTTTTCTCCTCATTTGGCGTTAGGCTCTGCAGAGTGCATTTGTTTGACCTGAAGTTCATTCATAGGACACGTAATGGAATGTGCAGCTTAAGGGTGCCACACGGGGGGCAATGGGAACTCCCCAGTAGAGGAAGAATGCATTGCCTGCTGAAGTCACCGGGTGACATCTGAAGTGTTTCTGCTTTACAAATTTTTGTGTGGTCAGATACACAGATGCTCTGCCAAATGCACTGACGGAGAAGAGCGGACTGCCTTGGTTGTGTTTGTTTTGAATGTCAATCTTCCTTGGATAGTGCTGTGTGCAAAGGAAGCTGCACTGTTACTTCCTGGCACTGAGTCCTAGAAGGCATTGGTGCATGCTGTAATTCCTGATTCTCACTTGTTCCCTTTCATGTAGATTACGCTCTACAGGGTGACTGCTTGGGCGTGCAGCTTGTCAAACTTTCACATTCAGGAATGCTCAACCACTGTGCCGCAAAGAAGGATCTGAGACAGTCACAGTTACTTGTGGGAAAGCATTGTGTGACCGGGAGAATTCTGAATTCTGAATTTCCTCTTAAGGGAAAGCAATTACACTGTGGATCGCTGTTCGGAACAGCCTTTCTGAGGACGGTCGTGCACAGGCATCTTCTTGGTGGAGTCTGTGCCCAATGTGTGCTGCAGCCTTATCTCTTTGCTATGACTTTTATACTTCACTGCTGCCTGCTGTAATACCTCGTTCTCACTCTTTCCCCTTGACTTGTGTTCCTTTCCATACAGGGCCTTTGCTCCCGAGAGGGAACGTCGGGTTTCACAGATCGAAACCTGCAATACCTAAATGCCCAATGAGTGACCTTAGTGCTCCACAGTTACGGACAGGAGAGCATTATTTGTTTATGGGGAGAATTCTAATTGGTTTTCCCTATTGCATTTAAACCTAAAAGGACTACCAATGCTGTGCCGGTTTCATGTATGGATAAGCACGGAGAGCCTATGCAAAACTGGTGGTGAAGGTGGGTCTTCCGGGGACACGCTATTGAAGCGTGCGCTGCACTGCCACGCATTGGCAGTCTCTGATAAGCTGGTTCTGTGCATGCCCTCCTACCCGATGCCAAGAGCTTCCCTGTATATGCCCTACACAGTCAGGGAGCATGTGGTGACCAGAGTGCAACTTGAGGTGCTGCACTGACTGGAACAGATCTCCACAGCCATTGGTAGCAAAGCTTGCTTCATTCACCGGTGAATGCTGAAACGTTTGCTCTTTTGACACGGGCGTCTAATAATGAATACAATGGCTCTTCGGCTTCGTTTGCCAGCCAGGCCTGAGAGCCTTTGTTTTCTTTCCCGAAAATAAGAGTCTTCCATGGGAGACATTCCTCAAAACTGCACGTCACTGAATGGGGCAACAACTATTAACTGGCTTTGCCTGTTGTGTGGTACCGGATTTCTCCCCGTTTCCTTCACCGTGTATTCTACTCATTGAGTGCATATGCCTGGCAGAGCTGAATTCAATGTTTCTGTAGCAGAATGCACGCTCCATGGTGCCACACTGAGTGAAATGACCGATTGAGTGCTATTCTGGGAAAGCATTATTTGTTCACCTATTGACTTCTAAAGTGTTTTGGATTTGGCTTGTCGGTCTTCTATCAAAAGCATTTGCTCTTGCGATGGCATTTACGAGTAAGAGCTGACAGGCTTCGCTGGCTTGATGGGAGTGTGTATCAGGTTGGGAAACGCTGCGTCAAACATTTCCTGCATTGTTATTTAGTTCCTAGGAGTTTTATTCTGGCTTGGTGTATGGTGCCATCAAAGAATCTCAAGCTACAGCTTGATTTGGCCTAGCAGAGCCTTACGTCAATACTTCACATGTAGGAATGAGCATGCAAATTGTGCCCCACTGAGTCAAAGGAATGCTACACACTTACGAGGAGAAAAGCAGTACTGGCTTTCTGTTTGAATCCACAAAATTTTCACCCCTTGGCATTTCTCTATGCTAAGAAATGCAGTTACTCTCCCGTTTGCCTTGCTGAATAAGCATCGACGGCCTCTGTTAGGCTTGCTGTGAATGTGCATTTTCTTGGGAACGAGGCTTTCAAATGTGTGCTGCACTATTTATGGGCTATCAATTTGATTCTAACTCGGTGCATGCTGCAATACATGGGTCTCACAGTTTTCTCCTCATTTGGCGTTAGGCTCTGCAGAGTGCATTTGTTTGACCTGAAGTTCATTCATAGGACACGTAATGGAATGTGCAGCTTAAGGGTGCCAACGGGGGGCAATGGGAACTCCCCAGTAGAGGAAGAATGCATTGCCTGCTGAAGTCACGGGTGACATCTGAAGTGTTTCTGCTTTACAAATTTTTGTGTGGTCAGATACACAGATGCTCTGCCAAATGCACTGACGGAAAAGAGCGGACTGCTCGGTTGTGTTTGTTTTGAATGTCAATCTTCCTTGGATAGTGCTGTGTGCAAAGGAAGCTGCACTGTTACTTCCTGGCACTGAGTCTAGAAGGCATTGGTGCATGCTGTAATTCCTGATTCTCACTTGTTCCCTTTCATGTAGATTACGCTCTACAGGGTGACTGCTTGGGCGTGCAGCTTGTCAAACTTTCACATTCAGGAATGCTCAAGCCCACTGTGCCGCAAAGAAGGATCTGAGACAGTCACAGTTACTTGTGGGAAAGCATTACGTGTGACCGGGAGAATTCTGAATTCTGAATTTCCTCTAAGGGAAAGCAATTACACTGTGGATCGCTGTTCGGAACAGCCTTTCTGAGGACGGTCGTGCACAGGCATCTTCCTTGGTGGAGTCTGTGCCCAATGTGTGCTGCAGCCTTATCTCTTTGCTATGACTTTTATACTTCACTGCTGCTGCTGTAATACCTCGTTCTCACTCTTTCCCCTTGACTTGTGTTCCTTTCATACAGGGCCTTTGCTCCGAGAGGGAACGTCCGGGTTTCACAGATCGAAACCTGCAATACCTAAATGCCCCAATGAGTGACCTTAGTGCTCACAGTTACGGACAGGAGAGCATTATTTGTTTATGGGGAGAATTCTAAATTGGTTTTCCTATTGCATTTAACCTAAAAGGACTACCAATGCTGTGCCGGTTTCATGTATGGATAAGCACGGAGAGCCTATGCAAAACTGGTGGTGAAGGTGGGTCTTCCGGGGACACGCTATTGAAGCGTGCGCTGCACTGCCACGCATTGGCAGTCTCTGATAAGCTGGTTCTGTGCATGCCCTCTACCGATGCCAAGAGCTTCCTGTATATGCCCTACACAGTCAGGGAGCATGTGGTGACCAGAGTGCACTTGAGGTGCTGCACTGACTGGAACCAGATCTCCAAGCCATTGGTAGCAAAGCTTGCTTCATTCACGGTGAATGCTGAAACGTTTGCTCTTTTGACACGGGCGTCTAATAATGAATACAATGGCTCTTCGGCTTCGTTTGCAGCCAGGCCTGAGAGCCTTTGTTTTCTTTCCGAAAATAAGAGTCTTCCATGGGAGACATTCCTCAAACTGCACGTCACTGAATGGGGCAACAACTATTAACCTGGCTTTGCTGTTGTGTGGTACCGGATTCTCCCCGTTTCCCTTCACCGTGTATTCTACTCCATTGAGTGCATATGCCTGGCAGAGCTGTATTCAATGTTTCCTACTCATTGAGTGCATATGCTGGCAGAGCTGAATTCAATGTTTCTGTAGCAGAATGCACCGCTCCATGGTGCCACACTGAGTGAAATGACGATTGAGTGCTATTTGGAAAGCATTATTTGTTCACTATTGACTTCTAAAGTGTTTTGGATTTGGCTTGTCGGTCTTCTATCAAAAGCATTTGCTCTTGCGATGGCATTTACGAGTAAGAGCTGACAGGCTTCGCTGGCTTGATGGGAGTGTGTATCAGGTTGGAAACGCTGCGTCAACATTTCTGCATTGTTATTTAGTTCTAGGAGTTTTATTCTGGCTTGGTGTATGGTGCCATCAAAGAATTCAAGCTACAGCTTGATTTGGCCTAGCAGAGCCTTACGTCAATACTTCAATGTAGGAATGAGCATGTAAATTGTGCCCACTGAGTCAAAGGAATGCTACACACTTACGAGTAGAAAAGCAGTACTGGCTTTCTGTTTGAATCCACAAAATTTTCACCCCTTGGCATTCTTATGCTAAGAAATGCAGTTACTCTCCCGTTTGCCTTGCTGAATAAGCATCGACGGCCTCTGTTAGGCTTGCTGTGAATGTGCATTTTCCTTGGGAACGAGGTTTTTCAAATGTGTGCTGCACTATTTATGGGCTATCAATTTGATTCTAACTCGGTGCGTGCTGCAATACATGGGTCTCACAGTTTTCTCCTCATTTGGCGTTAGGCTCTGCAGAGTGCATTTGTTTGACTGAAGTTCATTCATAGGACACGTAATGGAATGTGCAGCTTAAGGGTGCCACACGGGGGCAATGGGAACTCCCAGTAGAGGAAGAATGCATTGCCTGCTGAAGTCACCGGGTGACATCTGAAGTGTTTCTGCTTTACAAATTTTTTTTGTGTGGTCAGATACACAGATGCTCTGCCAGATGCACTGACGGAGAAGAGCGGACTGCCTCGGTTGTGTTTGTTTTGAATGTCAATCTTCCTTGGATAGTGCTGTGTGCAAAGGAAGCTGCACTGTTACTTCTGGCACTGAGTCCTAGAAGGCATTGGTGCATGCTGTAATTCCTGATTCTCACTTGTTCCCTTTCATGTAGATTACGCTCTACAGGGTGACTGCTTGGGCGTGCAGCTTGTCAAACTTTCACATTCAGGAATGCTCAAGCCCACTGTGCCGCAAAGAAGGATCTGAGACAGTCACAGTTACTTGTGGGAAAGCATTACGTGTGACCCGGGAGAATTCTGAATTCTGAATTTCCTCTTAAGGGAAAGCAATTACACTGTGGATCGCTGTTCGGAATAGCCTTTCTGAGGACGGTCGTGCACAGGCATCTTCCTTGGTGGAGTCTGTGCCCAATGTGTGCTGCAGCCTTATCTCTTTGCTATGACTTTTATACTTCACTGCTGCCTGCTGTAATACCTCGTTCTCATCTTTCCCCTTGACTTGTGTTCCTTTCCATACAGGGCCTTTGCTCCCGAGAGGGAACGTCCGGGTTTCACAGATCGAAACTGCAATACCTAAATGCCCCAATGAGTGACCTTAGTGCTCCACAGTTACGGACAGGAGAGCATTATTTGTTTATGGGGAGAATTCTAAATTGGTTTTCCCTATTGCATTTAAACCTAAAAAGGACTACCAATGCTGTGCCGGTTTCATGTATGGATAAGCACGGAGAGCCTATGCAAAACTGGTGGTGAAGGTGGGTCTTCCCGGGGACACGCTATTGAAGCGTGCGCTGCACTGCCACGCATTGGCAGTCTTGATAAGCTGGTTCTGTGCATGCCCTCCTACCCGATGCCAAGAGCTTCTGTATATGCCCTACACCAGTCAGGGAGCATGTGGTGACCAGAGTGCAACTTGAGGTGCTGCACTGACTGGAACCAGATCTCCACAGCCATTGGTAGCAAAGCTTGCTTATTCACCGGTGAATGCTGAAACGTTTGCTCTTTTGACACGGGCGTCTAATAATGAATACAATGGCTCTTCGGCTTCGTTTGCCAGCCAGGCCTGAGAGCTTTTGTTTTCTTTCCGGAAAATAAGAGTCTTCCATGGGAGACATTCCTCAAAACTGCACGTCACTGAATGGGGCAACAACTATTAACCTGGCTTTGCCTGTTGTGTGGTACCGGATTCTCCCCGTTTCCCTTCACCGTGTATTCTAATCCATTGAGTGCATATGCCTGGAGAGTGTATCAATGTTTCTACTCCATTGAGTGCATATGCCTGGCAGAGCTGAATTCAATGTTTCCTGTAGCAGAATGCACCGCTCCATGGTGCCACACTGAGTGAAATGACCGATTGAGTGCTATTCTGGGAAAGCATTATTCGTTCACCTATTGACTTCTAAAGTGTTTTGGATTTGGCTTGTCGGTCTTCTATCAAAAGCATTTGCTCTTGCGATGGATTTACGAGTAAGAGCTGACAGGCTTCGCTGGCTTGATGGGAGTGTGTATCAGGTTGGGAAACGCTGCGTCAAACATTTCCTGCATTGTTATTTAGTTCTAGGAGTTTTATTCTGGCTTGGTGTATGGTGCCATCAAAGAATCTCAAGCTACAGCTTGATTTGGCCTAGCAGAGCTTACGTCAATACTCACATGTAGGAATGAGCATGTAAATTGTGCCCCACTGAGTCAAAGGAATGCTACACACTTACGAGTAGAAAAGCAGTACTGGCTTTCTGTTTGAATCCACAAAATTTTCACCCTTGGCATGTCTCTATGCTAAGAAATGCAGTTACTCTCCCGTTTGCCTTGCTGAATAAGCATCGACGGCCTCTGTTAGGCTTGCTGTGAATGTGCATTTTCCTTGGGAACGAGGTTTAAATGTGTGCTGATA
>JAPVLO010006501.1:0-11874 GCA_027257055.1 Cephalopachus bancanus | reverse complement strand
ATTTATTTGTGAAATCATGACATAGTGGAATTTTTAAAAATTCAAGTTTAATAATTTGGGTATAAGAAAAAACTAATTAATGGATTTGAGTGTGTCTTTGTATTTCTTTGTCACTGACTATTTCATTAAAACAATTTACTATGCTCATCTCAATTTTGTGTTTGACTAGGCCTAATCACTCTGAAGCACATCTTTGAAAACAGATATTGTACTGTAAGGATCTGTATCTCTCTGTGTATTAGGATAATTATAGCTTCACACAGGAGAGTCAGGCAGTAGCACAAAGCTGTGATTTTAAAAGAATACTTTGGAATAAATTCTTTGCCATCTTATCTTCTTGAAATTCTTGTTTAATTTCATAATGAAAGATTTTGCTGGACTGGAACTGCCCATTTGAATAAATTCTCATGAAGCAAATACCAGCTAAGCTAATTATTTCAATGCAAAAATGCAGCTGAATCTATCTCTCAGATCTGAGCGGAAACACATGATTTTTTAAACAATGGCTCAGATCTGAAAAGAAAAAAGAAATGCTCAGAGTTTTTGTATCAGACCACAAAAGCCAACCACTGAAGAATGCATTTCTGATTTAGCACAGTTTCTCTTCTCTATTTTAAATGAGGCAATAACAGACGATGCTTTTTTTCCCTGGAATCAAGGAACAAGAATTAAGTAACCTAAAATTCCAAACCTGATTTTAATAATGTCTTAACAACCTAAAAAGATATAACCACCATAAATAATGCAACGTGGTGACATTTTCACTTTCAAATGCATATCTGTTGAGAGCCAACATCTATAGCTACATGGCGGAGGCCTGTAAAGACCCATCTGGAAGAACGCCTCTGACATAGGATGTCAGTTATACCTATAATATTGGCTTGTGATTAGTGACCAGTGTGCATACGTGGCAGTAAAGCCTGATGGAAAGCTGCTCAGCAGAATTATCTTATATGATTCTAAGTTGTAATTCTTTCTAGATTTTTTTCAAACTTCTATTCTCTGGTGAGTCAATTCTAAAGCAGTTTCCCCCAGAGCTAAGATTAGAGACTAAATTACCATCATAGTCTTATTGCCTGGGCCCATTACAGGCTATGCATTTCCTTGTCTTTGTTTCGTTAAATACTGAAAACTGTCTGAAGCCCAAAGCCATTAACTTGGTGACTATGCCTTTGTTTCATACCGAAACTCTGTCTCCCTCTGTTTACCTCAGCCCGAGGCCATGTGGCCATGCATTTCCTTACTCAGGAGTGTGAAAGCTACTATATGATTTCTAGAATAGACTTGTTAGGATAAAATATAATTTATACACTTATAGTTACGTTTTAGAGTATATTTGAGTAGACTTATGCTTGCTGTTTTGTTTTTTTGGCTACATTATTTAGATATGGTGGTTGCTATATGATTTATAAAAAAATTAATGATAAAGCATATTAAAGGTCAATCATTACAGAAATTAAAGTTTAGACATAGGAAATTCATTTAAGTCATGGTAAGATTTTATAATTTAAGAATAAGTTTTAATTGTTATAGAATTACAGGACACTACATTAAATCATAATAGATTAATAGAATAACTGAGTCATTTAAGCAAACTTACAGATTATAGTATAGTGTTAAGTTGATAATATTAATCATTAAAAACATTAGGAGTCAGTAAACTTGGATTTAACTTAGAAAAGTTTTTGTATTAATCAGGGTCTGGAACAAAGAGTATAATGTGAATAATTTATTAAACATTGTGGAGAACACTTTGAACAATCTGTATTAAAATTGTATACCTGTAAATTTAATGTAAGTTTTGTGAAACACGTCATGTATCATGGAATTGTAATTGCTTGCTTGTAACTTGCAAGTCTCGTGATGTGTAATTTGCATAGGAATGTGTACGCCCCCAAAGTGATTGTCACACTGCTGGAGGGTATAGAAAATGGTATATAAGTTGGAAGGAGTCCAAATAAAATTTGGCTTCAGTCCTGATCAGACTGTTCCCAGAAGAAACTGCCTCTGAGTGGTCTCTTCTCGCCATCTGGATTCTCCGTTGCGGTCCTTACCCACCCTCAGTCAGGGCTGGTCCCTGACACATATCCTAGTCAAAAGTATATGTTTTCATTTGGTCTGGAAAGCATTCAGAATGTTCAGATTTTACCTTACTTGTCAAACCCATACTTGGCTGAATGGTTTGGTGATGTCCAAAACACATAGACTTACTTCCATCATGAAAAAACTATAGCCCAGGAGTTTTCATATTTGTGGAGTCACTAAAAATGTTTTTGTTTTGCCTTGATTGTAATTCTGAATCTCTAAGTTGTGATCAGAGGTTTAACTTAGGACAACCTGTTATGAGTGACCAATTACAAAAAGTCACTACAGCATGTGATTGGGAAAATATTTCATTTCCTCTTCCCTTGTTCCTTCTCTCTTTTCCTTCTTCTCTCTCTCATTTTCCTTTTTCTTCATTTATTCTTCCTCTCCTCCTCCTTCACTTACTACCCTTTATCCTTACTTTTTAGTTGAAAAATACATGCTATAAAAATTTGAATACCAAGATAGTTTCCTTTTATAGAGTGTTTTTCTTGCTCCACTCATAAAATATTCTTATGACGAACTAATGTTAAATGCGGACCAAGTACCAAAAGCAAACAAAAAAACTTTAGGCTTTATTATTTATTATTCTAGATCATTGCAGATTATGTATCTCAGTGCATAGAACTAATATATCTTAAAACAAAAATCTGTATCTAAATTTAAAGATAATTTGAATTTTTTTCAATTTGCTTAATTTTAAAACTTAATCTGGTTTTGAAAAAGTGTTAGCCATTTCAAAGATTCCCTTACAAATTCTTGTTCTGTGGCTCACTCTGTATTTCCCTTGTTTGCCTGTGTGTGTGTGTGTGTGTGTGTGTGTG
Source organism: Cephalopachus bancanus (assembly GCA_027257055.1). Taxonomy (NCBI): domain Eukaryota; kingdom Metazoa; phylum Chordata; class Mammalia; order Primates; family Tarsiidae; genus Cephalopachus; species Cephalopachus bancanus. The sequence continues at coordinate 8,965 of JAPVLO010006501.1, read as the reverse complement.
TGTGTGTGTGTGTTTGTGTGTGTGTGTAGGCACATTTCTGTTAATATGTGGAAGAAATATTTAGTAATACAAATTTTAGTTCGGTAATCAGAGTTCTAAGCTTACCTGACCACATTTTGATACGTTTCTTAAAATCCCCCTCCATTGGCAAGAGATACGCATTGGCAAAAATGAATGATCTCTAATTAGAAATGACTGCATGACAAAATTTACTCTGCTGTAACAAAATAAGATTAAGATAAGGGATGAAGCAAAGAGAAAGAAGTGAGCCTCATCCCTTTGAAATACTTTTCTCAGGACTTATCCAGCTGGGATCTTTCTTTTCCTTTGGGATCATTCCATGGCAGGAAAAGGGGAAAAAAACACAAAATTCTGTTACAGTGAAGTTTATGTGTGAGGACAGCCTATCCTGCCAAAAAGGTCACAGACCAAGGCTACCTTGATTTCCATTTTAATGACCTATGCAGTCATTATTTTTTCAGAACATTCCAGTGAGGAGGAGAAGAAATCCAGAGCAGTAAGACTTTTTTTAAGTAATAATATGACACTAAACTTTTCTCAGCCAGGACATTTTTTAACCCTTCTTATCACTCCCGAGGTTTTCCTTCCATTTTTAAGTAAAGGACTCACAGAGCAGCAAAGCTAGCATGAGATTGTTCTACTTGCTAGAGGGGGTGACAGGATGCGGCCATGAAGGTGTCTGCTCTCATCAGCCCAGAACACGGACATGTCTTTCCTGAGGATGTCCCATTGAGCCCAACCTTTTAATTAGGAGGGTGAAAGACAGGGCAAATCTTTAGAAAGAAACAATCTCAACAGTCTGTGTGACACGTGTGGGTTTCCAAATAAGGGTTTTTACATTTTCAAATAAAAAACATTGCATCAGCATTCTCTCCCAGTCTGTTAATGTGTAGGTAAAGAAGCAAGAAACCTGTCCCTAGCATTCACATATTATTTTTACTGGTAGTCATATATCTAGAAAATAAACTCTTGCCTGTTTTCTTGTCTTCCTTCTATGCAGAAGAAATGATTGTGGGGCTTAAAATAAGCAAAAAATCCAAAAATCATATCCCTTTTCTGGCCTCTATGCCAATTATCTTTCAACTTGATTTTGCAACATAAAGCACTGCTATTTTCTAGAAAAATATTGTGAAATTCTTCTAAAATATTCAAAACAGAATTATATTTAACTTTCTTGATTTTGAAACTAAACAATATGTGACATCTGGACCATTTAGGAGATGGTTGTCATGGGAAGAGGGTGGTAAAATGTCCAATGGTGTGTGACACTTGGACCTACAGCTGGCAGTCCCTTCTCCAGGAGGCCCAGGGATTCTTCAGACTATTCCTATTGAAAATTGGAAGACAAGTCTTTATCACCCAAAGAAATTTCTTTTAGCAATACAATCATTTTTTTAAGAGCAAAAGAAACATTTAACACAAACACAAAATAGTGATGTTTGCTTGTGATACTTTTGACTTTTCTTTCTTTTTTTTTAGATTAGAAAATATAGTTTACGTAGAAGGTAAATTAGAGAGACAGAGAGAAAGAGGAGATTCATCTCCCCAAGGTAGGGGAAAGGGACAAAACCAGGAAACATGGCAACAGCCACACCTCAAAGAACACATGACCACACCAGAGTCTAGTAAGGCAATGGCAACGGTCTTTCTGGCTCTTATAAAAGATAAACTATACCTCACTACACAGTCTGTGCATAAGGGACACTGTGCAGAGTTCATTGTCAGTGGAATTACAATGAAGTCCAGCTGAAGAACAGAATTCTCTACTTGTTAGGGTACGCATGAACCGAGTGAGGGTGGAGAGGTGAGGTGGGAGGTGTGCAGCACTGCCGGGGCTGGCAAGTGGAGGTGTGTGCTGGCAACCCAGAGATCCGAGTAGATTGCAAAGAATTGCAACACACAGAGGTGAGAGAAGAAAAGATTTATTTAAGAAAAGTTCACCCCCCAGACAGGGAGTGGGCCGACACTCTAGGTGAGTGTGGCATCATAGCCCCCCAGAGTCCTGGCTTAAATTCTTCTCTTGGAGATGTTGCATGTGACTGCCATGACTGCTGTGACTTCCTTGTCAACCACCTGTGGATGTCTTGGAGATCCTGTGACACAGAGGGTCATTAATGTCCGCCCACATTATCATAGCCCCTAGAGAAGGGCATGACAAGGATTCTAATTCTCCTGCACCTTCCCAAATGACATTTCTTAGTCCTAATGGAGGGTGTACCTCCCCTTATCTCCTAGACATCCCCAATAGGTAGCTTTGGGGGGATCCCTGGTTTCCCTGTACATAGTGCCCAATTTACTGGAAGATCGAATCCCCACCTGCTCTTCCTCTAAGCAGTTACAACTTTTGCAATGACAAGTTTCATGACTTTTACAATCCTTGCCCAATGCATGATGTCTTAGACAGTGTAAATTCCCTTTACTCTAGTCAAGATTGATTGCCACTATGAGATACCTCAGATACCTGAAAGTCTGAAAAGCCTTAAAAGACAAAGTCAGTAAAGTTAATGATATCTAAAGTGTGCATTTCTCTAAAAGCATAGCTTCTATTTTCTCATCATTATGTCAGGGTTTAAGAACAAGATGAAAAATGGCTTCCTACTCTTTGTCTGTCTTTCTCTAGTTAGTCTTCTTATTTTTGAAAGATTTAACTTGTAGGAAGAGCCCTATGTGGTAGCAGAGAAAGTAGTGTGAAGATGTGAAAAACATCTACCATCCCATCCAAAACTATTTCTGCCACCAGCCTGTGGTGTTGCCAGAAAATTTCTCACCACTCCTTGGGGAATCATCTCTAAAATGTTTGAGACAATGTGAACATATTACTTTTCAGCCATGATATATCAATCCATCGCTATCCGTGATTGTGTTAGTAAGATTTTGCTTATTTGCTATGAGAGACAAATTATGCTAAGGTTAAGAAGACAGGGGATCAGCCCTGGGGAGCCGTGAGTGCTGAGATCAAGGATGAGTGTGCCAATGCACTTCAGCCTGGGCGATGGAGTGAAACTCCAACTTAAAAAAGAAAAAGCATGAAGAATGAGGAAAGAAAAGGGGGGGAATGAAAGGAGGAAAGAAGGAAGAAAAAGAGAGAGGAGGGAGGCAACACATTTACAATCACATTATTTTTTTCTTCCAGGGGAAGTCATGGCTCAGTGATACGTGCAGGTCATCAGTATTTCTGTCGATGGCATTGAACCAGAAGGGACAACACCCTTGGGTCTTTGTTGTGTTGCAAGTGCAGAAAGAATGCTCCCACCATGGCAGCAAGAATTCGTGTGATGACTCAGCAGTGTTTTTGGCTCAACACTTCATAGCCTGCAGTAATGCTCATGCTTACAATGCATAAGAAAGAAGAAAAATAAATATAGTATACTAAAGGATTGAGAAGACTTGCTATCATTCCCTGAGAAGTCTCCCAAAGTTGGATACGGTAGAATTCTGTTACTGCAAGTAGGCTTTTTAGAAACCCTTGTGACTTTTCAGTTTTTAGTAAATAATGGAATGAAGTTAGCTTGTTGTTTTCAACCTGCAAAACTATGGCTTCTCTGCTTCTCAATTAGTTGTCTGGCAAGTAACATAAAAATCTCTTAAATTTATGATTGAAGAAGGGGACAGTCTGATTTTGTGTTTTATCTCAAAGGATTAAAGAAAGGGGCAGTCTAATTTTGTGTTTTGTCCCTAAAGTTTCATAGAGCCTCTTTTTGGACAAAAAAGGAAAAAGAGTGTGATCTACACAGAAGAGCTCCAAATAAGCAATCATTCATCTCTCTGAAGAAAGATCTCAGGAGGTCTTCCTGGCAACACATTTGGTAAAGAGTTTATAAAAGGCTTCTGATGATTCACTAAGAATAAAGCCATATTCTTGGAGAGATCACATAACTTGGAAAACAAAATAGATCATCGGTTTGGGTAAGACTATGGGGATATGTATTATTGCTTCTGAAGATTTTTACAAGAAAGCAGTCTTATTTTCTTCAATGGATGTCATTCACTCTCAATCTACAGAAACAAATGTGTAAGCATGCAATTCTAAACAAAATGATTTCATGACATGGACACACATACACACATATACAACTCTAGACAGATGTACAGAAGGAAAAAAATTGCACAAGCAAAATACTATCTAGGTAAAGTCCTTATGAACAGAAGTATTAATACTTACCAGTATAAAAATGCAACAAGAAAACCTGATAGAAACAAGAAAAAAATACTCAATCTTTGAAGACATTTGGTCAAGTGAAAGGATTTAAGAAATCACCTTTATGCCAGAGATATCTAGGTAAAGACATAATAGAAGATTATAATTTATACAAAAGCAATAAAAATATAAAACACTTAGGAGTACTTCTAACTCATGAAATTGAATTCAAATTCAAGAAAAGGTGGGCAGATTTTGAACAGCTAAGACATTTTTGAAAAAGAGAAGTATGGTCCCTGACTTACAATGGTTCAATGTAAGATTCTTGGCTTTTTGAAAGCTAGAAAGCGGTGCACTTCAGTACAATATTCAAAAAATTGCATGAGATATTTACCACTTTATTTAAAAATAGATTTTGTCTTAGGTGAGTTTGCTTAACTGTAGGTTAATACAAATGTTCTGAGTACATTTAAGTTAGACTAGGCTAAGCCGTGTTGCTTGATAAATTAGATGTAATTAATGGATTTTCAACTTAATAGTTTCAACTTGTGATGGGTTTTTGGGATATAACTCCATTGTAAGTCAAGGAGCATCTATAATTACTTTCCCCTATTTCTACTGATATCACACATAGGAAAAAAGCTCCATGAAATTAGATTGGGCAAAGATTTCTTGGATATGACCTTAAAAGCACAGATGATACCCAAAGCAACTAACAGTATTGTATCAAACTAAAACACTATTGCACAGCAAAGGAAACAATTCATAAAGTGAAACACAGGAAAAAAATAAATGTCCACAAGTGTATTAAAGTCTTTAAAAAGTCATTCTATCCTGTGACTGAATAATTCATTTCTAAGAATGTATTTTGTAGAAATAGAGATATGGGAAGAAACACATTGTTAATGAGATCCAGTTTTTCAGTTACAATTGTTGATAAGGGCCGGGCTCGGTGGCTCAGCCTGTAATCCGAGCACTTTGGGAGGCCGAGGTGAGTGGATTGCCTAAGCCCTCGGGTTCGAGACCCGCCTGGGCAACTTGACGAGACCTCATCTCTACAATAAATCAAAAATAAGCCGGGCGTGGTAGTGCGCACCTGTAGTTCCAGCTACTTGGAAGGCTGAGGCAGAAGGATCGCCGGAGCCCAGCAGGTCGAGGCTGCGGTGGCCGGGAGCGGCCACTGCACTCCAGTCTGAGTGACAGAGTGAGACTCCAATTCAAAAAAAAAAAAAAAAATTTGTTGATAAGAACAAGGAAAAAGCTTCATATCTCTAAAGTAGCACAATGCTTACAAACCCTAAAAAATTGTATACCACTGTTAAAATAATTTTTTCAGAGAATGATTATGTTAAAAGGTTCATAATAAAATGTTAAGAAACACAAGATATAAATGAATTGCACAATAGAGTTTCCAATATATTTTAAAAATCGTGTACATTCTTTATGGATATCACTCTCTATAGCACTCTCAATAAATGTGCACATATATACGTATATTTATGTGTGTTTGTGTGTCAACCTTACGTCTTACAAAAATACACACCTGCATGATTGCTTATTGTGATGAAATGGAATGTGCTTTTTCAAAATTCTTATGCTGAACCCTTAATCCTTAATGTTACTAGATTTGAAGACAGGACTTTTAAGGAGGTAATCAAAGTTAAATGAAGTTGAAGGGTGGTTCCCTAATTTGATGGAGCTGGTGTCCTTGTACGAAGTAGGGAACTCTCTATGGTTTCACATGTCCACGTAAGGAGACAGAGAAGAGGTGTCAAGTACAAGTCAGGAAGAGAGGTCTTACCAGAAACCAGTCCTGTAAGCACCTTGATCTTGAACCTGGAGCCTGCAGAACTGTGAAAAAAAATAAATTTCTGTTGTTTTGGCTACCCAGTCTGGGTATTCTATACGGCAGCTTGAGAAGAATGGCACATCTGTGTACAAGGATTTTTCTGGATTTTTTTCTGAATTATGAAAAACAGGAAGCAAATTGAATGTTCATAAGTATAAAAATTCTATCCATTCTTAGATATTCATTCATAGAGTGAAATATCCACAAATGTTCAATATAATGAGGTTTTATTTTATTTTATTTTAATTCAGAGACTCACTCTATTGCCCAGGCTGCAATGCAGTGGCACACTCATGGCCACTTCACCCTCTACCTGTTGGGCTCAGGCGATCCTTCCACCACAGTCTTCCATTTAACTGGGACTACAGGCACCCACCACCACATCCAGCTAATGTTTTTATTTATGTTAGAGACTAAGCCTTGCCAAGTTTCCCAGGCTGGTCTCGAATCCTGGGACTCAGGCAATCCTCTCATCTCCTTCCAAAGTGCAGGGATTACAGGCATGAGCCACTATGCCCAGCTGAGGTATTACTTCATGTACCAATGTGATAATACCTAAAAGATGAGACATCAACTCAGAACAAATTATTCTACTTTTGTTTGTTAATGAAATGCTATATATTTAAATATATATATTATACTTTCTTAAGAAAAGAAATATTTACTTAAATATGTGAAAGTATGCCCACTCCCTGGATAGCACTGATTAAACCTGGGAGATTGAATAACTGATTAAATCTAGGAGAAAGAATATGGGATTTATTTATTGTATTGAGAAGGGAGACAGGCAATGAAAGAAGTCATTTTTTATTAAATACATTTCTTTATTTGAATGTGTACATTTCTCTAACATTTTATCAATTTAAAACAATTGTGAAAACTTAAAATTAAAAAGAAAACACAAGCAAGAGGCAACAGTTTCTGAATCACTAAGTTAAGTATATTTTTAAAAGATCTCCATCATGCTTTCTGTATTTTAGAAGAGCATATTTTGACTTTTCCTTAAACTGTAGCATACTTTAGTATAAATGCACATAAGTGCACTAATTAAACACTTCTATGGAATCAGCACCAACACAAATAATCATTAGCAGTATCCCCACACCCATTTCTTTTTCACTCTCTTTCAGTCACTTCTTTCTCCTCAAAGATAAACACTATTCTGACTGTTGGGAGCATAGATTAGCTGTGTTGCTTTTGTACTTTTTCAGAGATGGAATCTTAAAATATCTACTCTTTATATTTTGCTTATTTTACTCAATGATGATTGTGACATTCATCTGTATCATTGCATAAAAACATAACAGAATATTCACCGGCATGTCAATAAAGCATTTAATTTGTTAAATCCTAAAAGAAACATTTTGATAACTAAATAAAATATTTTGTTGCAGAAATGGAGAGCAATGGAATTGTCTTTTGATTTACCAGAAAACAAGACAACAATAACAAATAATCAACAACGAAAGTTTATTTTTGTCAACCAGTATGGTCTGAAGGTGTTTGGCATAATACACATGTTGAAACTTAATCACCAATGTGATAGTATTAAGAGATGGAGCCTTTAGGAGGTGATCAAAATGTGTGTTCACTTTTTAGACACCCTCTGAATATGTGTTCATCCTCATAGCTAAGAATTACAGAGACATATAAGGCCTATGCTAAAATTATTATTTTTCTTTTTTTGTTATTAAAATAAAGAACTCAGTGATGCCCATCAGTTCTATAACCAACAATTCTATATAACCTTTTCAAAATATGACTGACAAGTCAAGTGTATTGCATTCTCATTTTACAGAGAATAGCAGATAAACAGACGGCTTTAAAAACTGATGCTTTTAGCCTACTGTAGCCACTACAATTGGCTAAAAATCAGTATTCATTAACATGGAGATTTTCATGAATCATATTCAATAAAAAACACACATGCTACACAATTTTAAAATGTTTGAGAAACATTCATTTGGAATTAAAATAGTAATGACTGACCTTTACATATTACTTAGTTTTTATGTAATAAATCACATTTTAAATAAATTTGTTATAAAGTTGTGGGGTACATTTCAGGATTAGGTATATAAACATTGATTATGCAGTTACCCTTTTTGATGAGGTAGGCCCCTCCCTCCCCTAGCAGTTTCCCCCATCTGTCAATCCCACCACCCCCTTCCCTGACAGATTCCCACTACTGCCAATTGCTTTCTTATAGCATAATAATTGTTCAAGGTCCGTTTATGAGTGAGAGCATATGGAACTCTGTTCTTTGTTTCTGTGATAAATCACTGAGTATGATCAACTCCAAATCTATCCAAGTGGCTGCAAAGTCCATATGTTTGTCCTTCTTGATGGCTGCATAATATTCCATTGTTTATATGTACCACTTTTTTTTTTAATCACAGCTTCGATGGGTAGCATGGTTGGTTCCATGTTTTTGCTATTGTGAATACAGCTGCAACAAACATACGTGTGCAGGTATCTTTTTTGTAGAATGATTTGCGTTCCTCTGGGTATATTCCCAATAGAGGAATTGCTGGGTTATATGGAATGTAAAACCTCAAACTATAAGAATCTTAGAAAATGCAGGAGACACCTTTATGGAAATTGGAACTGGGAACCAATTCCTATTCAGAACCTGAAAGATCAATACCTTAAGAAATAAGATAGACAAGTGGGGCCTCATCAAATTAATGAGTTTCTGCAAAGCAAAAGAAACCATCAAGAGAACATTTTCTATTACCCATCAAAATCAGGACATCTCAGAGTATAACATATTTCACCAGTTAAACAAGATATGCAAGAAATAAGATATCACAGGGTGGATTTCTGAACATGAATGGACTAGGGCAAGGAGTTGAATTCTATTAGATGTTCTAGTCAATGTAATTAGTCAAGAAAAAGAAATAAAAGGTGTCCAGATCATAAAAGAAAAAGGAAAGTATTTCTATTTGCAGATAACA
>JAPVLO010006498.1:0-12888 GCA_027257055.1 Cephalopachus bancanus | reverse complement strand
GCACCTTCCAGGGCTTCCACCCACATGAAATTTTTTCTTTTGGCACCTACTTGTGGGTCTCATGTGGCTTGTCCTTTCACCCACCTCACCCACCGACGCCGTTTTCAGCAGGAAGTAGCCAGACAGACAAACGCTGCCCCTCTCCCATATAACCAAAGAAGTGAGAATGAAGGGCCACCGCCAGGCCACAAGTAAAGCCACATCCCCCCCACTTTCCTGGAAACCGCGACCCGGTGAACTAAAATGGCGACTGAAGCGGTGCCTTCCTTTGTTCTTCCTTGGTGCCTTCCTTTGTTCTCCCCCAGCACCCTTTCCTGCGCCCGCGAAAAATCCACCAACCTCCATGAAGCTCTGCCAGCTGACCTATAGATGACAGACAGGTCACCCTAAGCCCCCGTAAAAGCCGCCGCGCCCTTGCTTGAGCGCTGCAGTCTGACCCTCAGGCCTTGTAGCCACCACGTTCGACCCATTGAATCTCTTGGCCTTAATGGGTGTTGAGTCTCACTGTGCACCACCATCTTTCAGCCTCAGCCTCCCAAGAGTCTGGGACTACAGGCACATGCCACCACACCCAGATCATGTCTTTATTGATTTATGCTTTTGTAAAAGACGAGGTCGCACTGTGTTGCCCCGGCTGGTCTCGAATCCTGGGCTCAAGCAATCCTTTCGCCTCGGCCTCCCCGAGTGCTGGGACGACAGGCGTGAGCCACGGCACCCGGCCAGTCTCCCTTAAAGAAGAAAGCTGCAGTGAACATCCTTGCCAAGGAATCTCTGACAAATTCTTAATCATCAATCTCGAGTAATTTCTAAAAAGGCACGATAAGCATGTTTTGGGGCTTGTGCCACATACTACAAAATCACCCTCCAAAAACGTTCTGATGACACTCTGTGTGGCTTTCCTAGGGCCGCCGTACACACTGGATGGCTTGAAACGACAGGCCGGGTGCGGTGGCTCTCACCCATCATCCCAGCGCTTTGGGAGGCCAAGGTGGGAGGACTGCTTGAGCCCAGGAGATCGAGACCAGCTGGGCAACATAGCGAGACCTCACCTCTACAGAAATTCACAGAAAGCTCGCCTGTATTCCCAGCTACTGGAGAGGCTGAGGAGGGAAGATCGCTTGAGCCCAGAAGGTTGAGGCTTCATGGAGCCTCGACCGCACCACTGCACTTCAGCCTGGACCACAGAGTAAGAGCCTGTCACAAAAAAACAAAACCCAGAAATGCATTATGTCACAGTTCTGGAGGCCCGGAGTTCAAGATCGGGTTGCTGTCAGGACTGCACTCTCCGAAGACTCCAGGGGGGCATGCTCCCTGCCTTCCTGGACCCAAGGCTCCTGGTGCCAATCTCCACCTGTGTGGTCACCTTGCCTCTTCTTCTGTCTGTCGTCTCGCCTGTGTGTCTCTGAGAAGGACACTTGTCATTGGCTTCAGGGCCCACCGGGACAATCTAGGACAGTCTCCTCAACCCAAGATCCTTTCAACTAACTGCACTGGCAAAATGTGCCTTTTCTGCAAATATCCTTTCGGCAACATTCACAGGTTCGTGGGTCAGGACATGTTTCCGTCTTTTTTTTTTTTTTTGAGTCAGAGTCTCACTCTGTCGCCCAGGCTGGAGTGCAGAGGCACGCTCACAGTCACCCCAGTGTCGACCTGCTGGGCTCAGGCGATCCTCCCGTCTCAGCCTTCCAAGTAGCTGGAACTACAGATGCACACCACCATGTCCAGCTAGTTTTTGTGATTTATTGTAGAGACGAGATTTCACCAAGTTGCCTGGGCTGGTCTCAAACCCCTGGAATCAGGCAATCTTCTCACCTCAGCCTCCCAAAGTGCTGGAATTACAGGCTTGAGCCACCATGCCCGACCGAGAATTTCCTTTTCCTCACTACATGGCATATCCTCACCTTTGCCAATTTGATGGGAGTAAAAGGATATCTTTTCCTTTTAGAGACAGGGTCTCGCTCAATCATCCAGGCTGGGGTGCAGTGGCACCATCATAGCTCACCTTAGCCTCAAACTTCTGTGCTGAAGCAGACCTCCCACCTCAGCCTCCTGAGTAGCTGGGACTCCAGGTGCACACCATCATGCCCAGCTAGTTTTTATTTATTTTTATTTATTTTTTGTATTTTTTTTGTAGACGAGGTCTCTCTACGTCACCCAGGCTGGTGAGGAATTCCTGGGCTCAAGCGATCCTCCCACCTCGACCTCCCAAAGTGCTGGGATTATAAGTGTGAGCCACCACGCCCAGCCTGAATATCTTTCTCTTTCTTTTTTTGAGTTGAAGTCTCACTCTGTCACCCAGACTGGAGTGCAGTGGCTGCTCCCAACCACCGCAGCCTCGACCCGCTGGGCTCCGGCTATCCTTCCACCTCAGCCTTCCGGGTAGCTGGAACTACAGTCGCGTGCTATCATGCCCGGCTAATTTTTTGATATACTGTAGAGATGAGGTCTCGCCAAGTTGCCTGGGCGGGTCTCGAACCCCCAGGCTCAGGCAAATCTTTTTCTAACTGTGTTTCTTTCTTTTTTTTTTTTTGAGTTGGATTCTCACTCTTTCGCCCAGACTGGAGTGCAGTGACTGCTCCCAGCCACCACAGCCTTGACCCTCTGGGCTCCAGAGATCCTTCCACCTCAGCCTTCCAAGTAGCTGGAACTACAGGCGCGCACTACTATGCCTGGCTAATTTTTTATTTATTGTAGGATGAGGTCTCGCCAAGCTGCCCAGGCGGGTCTCAAACCTGCGGGCTCAGGCAATCCACTTACCTCAGTCTCCCAAAGCACGGGATTACAGACTGAGCCACCAAGCCCGGCTGTGTTTCTTTTGTTATTAGTAAAGAGGAACCTACTTTCATGGGCTCCTTGGCCATGTGTACCTCTTATTTTGTGAATTACTGATTCTTGTCCTTTGCGTATTTCCCTATGAGGCATTCATCGCCTTTTAATGGGTATGCGAGAGCTTTTGGTAGATCCAGGATACGGAGTCTTTTCATCCCTTGTAAATATCTTCTTAATTGGTCACTTGCTTGTTAGGGTTTTTCCAAAGTTCTTCGATGTGCATCACTTTTAAACTTTTTTGTAGCAAAAGCTTCCAGAGGATTTCACCATCCCCTGAACAATTAAACAGGCTTTTCGCATTACATGACTTCCATCTAGCACTTTCATAGTTCCACTTTTACACTTAAGTTTTTGTTTTGTCTGCAGTTTATTTTAGTTATAGTATGTGTTAATGCGAACGGCCTCCTCCCTGTCCCCAAACACTGAGCAATTGTCTTAGCGCTGCTGAATAAATAGCCCACCCTTTTCCCTACTGATTTTAAATGATGCCTTTAGAGTAGATTGCACTTGACTTCTGGTTGCAGACAAATGGTGATGCTCCTCCTGTCAAGGAATGTGGACAGCATTTAACAATAACAATAAAAATGACTCACCTTGAAGGAAAGAGTGGGAGGTTCCCAGGTGCTGGAGTCTGGAAGGAGAGGGCCCCAGGAAGGGGCTATTCTGTAGCTGAGGACCAACAAAAAGCACAAAACCCAGGGAACAGGAGCTCACAGCTAAACACACAACCCACAGGATGAAGTGAGTCACCCCAGGGAGTGCCTGCAAAAGTGGAAGAGAATTATGCCACCAGGAAATTGAGATCATGGCACAACCTGAAAAAGACTGGTAAACACGTGTGCTTTCAATTGGTTTTCAGAAGATACCACAAGAAAACAAAAAGAAGAGGTAAAGTTGAAAGAAAAGCAAAAGGTCTAAAAATGAAAAACATAAGTCATGGAAAATAAAATTTCGCCGGGCTCAGTGGCTCAACCTGTAATTCTGCGCTTTGGGAGGCCGAGGTGAGTGGATTGCCTGAGTCCACAGGTTCAAGACCTGCCTGGGCAACTTGGTGAGACGTCATCTCTACAATAAATCAAAAAATTAGCCGGACGTGGTAGCGCACACCTGTAGTTCCAACTACTTGGAAGACTGAGGCAGAAGGATCACCGGAGCCCAGCAGGTCGAGGCTGCGGTGGCCAGGAGTAGCCACTGCACTCCAGTCTGAGCGACAGAGGGAGACTTCAACTAAAAGAAAATTTAAAAAAAAGAAAAGAAACTTTCAATGGGTGGATTAAATAGTAGATAAGACAGCTAAGAAAATGTTCATGAACTGGAAGATGGAACTGAGGAAATAACCCAGAATGCAACCTGCAAAGATAAAGAGATGGAAAGAATAAAGTAGAAACACGTTGGAAAGAATGAGAAAGTCCAATGTATGACTTGGAGAAGGCCTCAAAAAAGATTGATTAGGAGGAAAATGGAAGAGTGATCATAGTCAACATGATAATTTCTGATAACGTTCCAGAAGGAATGAGAGACACAACTCTCCAGATCTAAGAGATACATCAACCCCAAGGAGGATAAATAACAGAGATTCTATACCTAGATACTTATACTAAATAAGTAATACTAAAGACAAAGAAAATGATTTAAAGCAACCAGAAAGCCCAGGCGTGTTGGCTCAAGACTGTAATCTCAACACTTTGGGAAGCCGAGACAGGAGGATTGCCTGATTCCAGGGGTTCGAGGCCAGCCTGGGAACTTGGTAAGACTGTGTCTCTACAAAAAAATCAAAAAATAAGCTGGCCATGGTAGTGTGTGCCTGTAGTTCCAGCTACATGAAGGCTGAGGTAGAAGGATCACCTGAGCCCAGCAACTCAAGGCTGTGGTGGCTGTGAGCATGCCACTGCACTCCGGCCTGGGTGACAGAGTGAGACTATGACTCATAAAAAACAAAAAAGCAACCAGAAAGAACAGATTAGCTAATGTCACCTAAAATAAAGGTATACAGTACAATTCTGAGTACTTTACACAATACTTTTGGTATCATTATTTTTATTTCTTTATCTATGTATTCGAGTCAGGGCCTTGTTCTGTTGCCCAGACTGGAGTGCTGTGACACAATCACTGCAGCCTCAACCTCTTGGGCTTTGGCAATCCCTTGGCCTTGGCCTCCCACATAGCTGGGAGTACAGGTGTGAGCCACCACACCCAGGTCATTTTTAAAAAAATTTTTTATAGAGACAAGGTCTTGTTAGGTTGTCCAGCATGGTCTCCAACTCCTGGGCTCAAGAGCCCAGAGCGCCACCCTCCTGATATCATTATCCTCATTTCAAAGATGGAAAAATCAAGGCACAAGAAATTTAAGTGATCTTTAGCACTTAATGCTACTTAATTTTTGTTATAATAATGTCCCCCGAAGAATCACACATCCCTGAAACCGCATCCTTTTGTGACACAACTTTGCTGCTTCTCCCTATTTTTTTCTTTTGAGTTGGAGTCTCACTCCATCGCCCAGGCTGGAGTGCAGGGGCGCGCTCATGGCCACCCCAGCATTGACCTGCTGGGCTCCAGCAACCCTTCTGCCTCAGCCTTCCAAGTAGCAGGAACTCCAGGGGCATGCTACCATGCCCGGCTAATTTTTGATTTATTGCAGAAACAAGGTCTCATCAAGTTGCCCGGGCTGGTCTCGAACCCACAGGCTCAGGCAATCCACTTGATTCGGCCTCCCAAAGTGTTGGGAACACAGGCAGAGACACCAAGCCCAGCCCACATCAACATTTTGATCTTGGACTTCTGTCCTCTAAAATTGTGAGAAAATACATTTCTGTCATTTAGGCCACCCGATCTGTGGCACTTTGTCATGGCAGTCCTAGCAAACTAATATACCAAGCAAGCCCAGATGAGAGCAGTCACATGGAAGAACCCAAGCAAGACCAGCAGAAGAACTGCCCAACTGAGCCCAGCCCAAATAGAAAAATTGTGACGGGAGATAACTCCAAGACTTTGAAACGTCTAGAAGGAAAGTGAAGAATACTGGTTTGGGTTGTAAGTCAATAATGCATGATGAAAAAGTTTTAAAAATCTCAAGACCAGGGGTGGTGGCTCATGCCTACAATCTCAGCAACTTGGGAGGCCTCAGTGAGAGGATTGCCTGAGCCCACGGGTTCAAGACCAGCCTGAGCAACTTGGTGAGACCTCATCTCTACAATAAATCAAAAAATTAGCCAGGTGAGGTGGCGTGTGCCTGTTGTTCCAGCTACTCAGAAGGCTGAGGTGGAAGGATCGCCAGAGACCAGCAAGTGGAGGCTGCGGTGGCCGGGAGCATGCCACTGCCCACCAGCCTGGGCAACAGAGTGAGACTCCGACTCAAAAAAAAAAAAAAAAAATCTCAAAATGGCAGAAATGGAATATGAAACTTTCAAACTGCAGAGAGAAAGGGGGGAAAATAAAGAAAACACATTAAAGCCAATAGGGAGCGAAAAACTAGGAGGGAAAGAGAGGAAAGCTATGGATTTTTGTCTGTTGATTCCATGACGGACCACTTTTGCAGAACTCTCCTATTGTGTAATAACGTTTCATTTGCTTCCCTTGGGTTTTCGGGAAGATAATTATAATATCCACAAGTGAGGATCATTTTGCCTCCATTTTCTTTTTTCGAGTCGGGGTCTTACTCTGTCATCTAGATTGGCATTCAGTGGCAGTATCACACTGTAGCCTCCAATTCCTGGGCTCAAACAATCCTCCCACCTCGGCCTCCTGAGTAGCTGGAGCTAGAGGTACGTGCCATGACACCTGGCTAATTTTTAAAAATTTTTTTGTAGAGATGGGGGTCTCTCTGTGCTGCCCAGGATGAGCCACTGTGCTTGGTGTAATTTTGTCTCCTTTTTAGTGGCTGTCCTTGAATTTTGGTTTCTTGTCTTACTGCATTGTCCAGCACTTTCACAGCAATATGAAACGATAGAGGCTTTATTAAGCATCCTTGCTTGCCATGCTCTGGACATGGCTCAGAATGCTGCCAGTATTTTATTTTAAGATGTGGGGTACAGTTCAATATTAGGTAGATAAGCGGTCATTGTACAAGTAAAGTTTGGACCTCACTTTGGTCACCGCTTCATCTGGTTTGAGATCAGGTACCGAATTGATGTTATGTGCCTCCCCCCTTCCCCGGCAATGTCTTGCTACTGCCAATCCCTTTTTTGTAGAATTATGATCAATGTTCAGGGTCCACATATGAAAAACAAACAGAAGCCAGTTTTTATGAGTAAGAACATGCAGTACTCAGTCCTTTGTTTCTGTGATAGATCACTGAGTATGAGAGACTCTAAATCCATCCAAGTTGCGACAAAGTCCATAATTTTGTCTTTCTTTTCTTTTTTTTTTTTTTGAAAAAGGAAGAGTTTATTAAGAATATATAAAAGCAGCCAGGCTCAGTGGCTCAGCCTGTAATCCCAGCAATTTGGGACGTCAAGGCGGGTGGATTGCCTGAGCCCGTGGGTTTGAGGCCTACCTGGGCAACTTGGCGAGACCTCATCTCTACAATAAATCAAAAAATTAGCTGGGCGTGGTAGCACGCGCTTGTAGTTCCAGCTACTTGGAAGGCTGAGGTGGAAGGATCACCGGAACCCAGCAGATCAAGGCTGCAGTGGCCAGGAGCGGCCACTGCACTCCAGTCTAGGTGACAGAGTGAGACTCCAACTCAAAAAAAAAAAAAAGAATATATAAAAGTGGCCAGGCTCAGTGGCTCAGCCTGTAATCCCACACTTTGGGAAGCCGAGGAGAGTTGATTGCCTGAGCCCGCGGATTTGAGACCAGCCTGGGCAACTTGGCGAGACCTCGTCCCTAAAATAATAATTTTAAAAATTAGCTGGGCATGGTAGCATGCATCTGTAGTTCTGGCTACTTGGAAGACTGAGGCGGAAGAATTGCCAGAGCCTAGCAGGTCGATGCTGGGGTGGCCATGAGCTTGTGTGCCACTGTATTCTGGCCTGGGTGACGGAGTGAGACTCCAATTCAAATACACACACACACACACACACACACACACACACACACACACACACATATATATACATATATATATATATACTCCCTAGTGGGAGGGGACCCAAAAGTGGGTTGCCAAATTTTGTCTTTCTTTATGGTTGCATGATATTCCATCATATATATGTACCACATTTTTTTATCCAGCCCACTTTCTATGGGCAGTGCGTTTGGTTCCATGTTTTTGTTATCATGGATAATGCTACAATAAACATGGGTGTGCAAGTAACTTTTTATTTTCCTTTGAGTTGGTGTCTTACTCTGCTGCCCAGGCTGGAGTGCAGTGGCACACTCACAGCCACCCCAGTGTCGGCCTGCTGGGTCCAGCAATCCTTCCGCCTCAGCCTTCCGAGCAGCTGGAACTACAGGAGCGCGCTACCATGACTGGCTAATTTTTGATTTATTGTAGAGTTGAGGTCTCACCAAGTTGCCTAGGCGGGTCTCGAACCCGCAGGCTCAGGCAACCCACTCGCCTCGGCCTCCCCAAGTGCTGGGATGACAGGCTGAGCCTCCGGGCCCAGCCTTTAAATTTTATTATTAATTAATTAATTAGTTTTGAGTTGTAGTCTCACTCTTGACCAGGCTGGACTGCGGTGGCGTGCTCATGGCTACCCCAGCCTTCACCTGCTGAGCTCAGGTAATCCTTCCACCCCAACCTTCCGAGGAGCTGGAACGACAGGCTTGCGCCATCCCGCCTCACCAATTTTTTTTAAAAAATTATTGTAGAGACGAGATCTTGCCAAGTTACTGAGACTGGCCTCAAATCTCTGGGCTCAGGCAATCCTCTCACCTTGGCCTCCCAAAGTCTGAGATTACAGGCATGAGCCACCGCACCCAGCTTCTTTTTAATCTTATGGTAGAGACCGGGTCCTGTTCTGTTGCTCAGGCTGATCTCGAACCCCTCGACTCAAGTGATCCTCCCACCTCTGCCTCTCAAAGTGCTGGGAGTACACACGTGAGTCGCTGCACCCAGCCCATATTTTTATCTTGATGATGAGTTTTCTCTTGACGAGTTTTTTGGTGTCCACCTCACGTACTCTTACAGCAATGCCGACTCTGCCCACTGGGTGCCAGGATCACACAACTGAAGATTCTGGGCATGGGGGGGGAGCTGTCCAGCAGGGGGCAGTCATGCGCTTCCCCGGATGGCACGAAGGCCGCTGATCATCGTTTAAAAGCTGGAAACATCAGCCACAACCTCTCAGTCCGCCCTGACTGTGCTGGACTCCGAGCTGAGCACGGAAACGTCCCCTTTCGTGACCATTCCCTGTGCTAACTGCCAACTTCTCATTTTGAAAAAAATGTTTTCACAATTTGCTTATTCTTGTCCACCCAGCCCTGGTGGGAGAAGAGGGATTTTCGCCATTTCCGTTCTGCTCTAACATAGCAGCCCCAGCCACTGCCACCATCATCCTTGAGCCCTGGAAAGGGATCTGGTCCAATCTGGGATGTGCCTTTTAGGAGTAAAGTCCATGTCCAATGTTGAGGACTTAATAGGAAAAACAAATGCAGAAATAGCTCAATAATTTTTTTTTTTTTTTGGAGTCGGGGGTCTCACTATATGGCCCAGGCTGGAGTGCAGTGGTTCAATCATAGCTCACTGCAGCCTTGACCTCCTGGGTTCAAGTGATCCTCCTGCCTCAGCCTCCCCAGTAACCACTGTGCCTGGCTAAATGTTTTAATTTATGTTTTATAGAGACGGGGTCTTGCTATGCTGCCCAGGCTGGTGTCGGACTCCTGGGCTCAAGCAATCTTCCTGCCTTGGCCTTCCAACGTACTGGGATTACAGGTGTGAGCCACTGCGCCCAGCCGTCATCTCCTTTTCTTAAAAGGACACCTGTCCCCTGGGATTCAGACCTAACCTAATGACCCCATTTTAACCTAATGGCCTGGGCACCAATCCAGGCTCCAAACTCCACCATACTCTGAGGTCTTAGGGGCTAGGGCTTCAACTTACGATTTTTTTGAGACACAGTTCAGCCCCTACCAGGTGTGTTCCAGGACAGCAAAGGGAGAGGGGAGGAGGTGAAGCAGGAGGGCTGGAGGGGCGTGTGGGATGGAGCTGAGGGGCCAACAGGCATCCTTCAAGCTGGGCCTTGGGAGCATCCATGCTCGGGAGGTGGGAAGGACACTATCCTCTGGCTGGATCCTGTCCCTGTGAGTCCGAACTCAGTCACAGGCACGGACATCCCCATCGACGGGTCCCTGGGAAACCAGATCTCGTGCCCTGCAATGTGGGACTCGGTCAGGTGGGAAGGACAGAGACTCACTTGGGGGTGGCGGGTCTTGGAGTGGCCCCATGGCCCATGCAGCCAGGGCAGAGCCAGACGACTGTGGGGTCTGCGGCCGGGCATCCATGTCTGATGGGGCCCAGCCTCCTGCCTGTGCGGGGCTGGCTGCCAGAGGCTGGGGAGGCCACAAGATGCTGGCTGTGCTGGCTGCTGGATCTGCCAGCTTCAGCCTGTGCCAGCCCCGCCCGCTCCCCCCGTACACGGACACACTGACCCTTGGCATCCACAGCCGGGCCCTTCCTGTGGCAGGTGGATGTTGGGGCCCCGAAAGGGCTACTCGGCCACTTGCACAAGCCCAGCAAAGCCCTTCCGGCCTGGACCCACGGACCCCTCTCTCCTGCAGGGCCCCAGCAGCGGCCATGGCAGGAAGGGTGACCGGGGCAGCGAGCCCTCACTGGGTACTGTTTTCACTCACAGTGAAGCATGAGCTGAGTAAATATGTGAAAGATGCCCCTTTGTTGAATGAATGAATGAATAACCGCTACAACCTCTGGCGCGGTCTGCCACGCTGTGCCTCGGTGTTCCCATCTGCATGTGGATGATAGCAGCATTTGTTGAGAATTAAGCGAATCCACTTGATGTTGTGACCCAGGGCCTGGAACGCAGCGGTCACAAGACGTGAGCCACACGTCGTTCCTGGCACTATGACAAGTCGTGTCTCGGCCCACCACTCAGGTTTCTGAGTGCAGACTACACGCTGGGCTGTCACCTCCACCAGGCAGGCCCCCAGGTGTGGCACCCCGAGGGAGCGAGGTCACTGTCACTGTGAGCAGAGTGAGGACGAGCCATGGTCCCCACACTAGTGCCTGCCACTGTCCCCATGCCAGAAGTGTGCTGCTCCCTGCAAATGAACTTGGCACAGGGCGCGCTGGAGTGAGCCAGGCCATGCCACCCTGCTGGGCTGGCCTCCTTCCGAATGGAAGACAAATGCATTTTAATTTGTTCCAACTGGACACACAAATGCCCCTTTGAGAAACTGGGTCACCAGGCATAGTGGCTCCCACTCCCATAAAGTAGCCCCCCACCTTTTTAAACATGGAGGGTCCTGGGGGCTGTCTCTCTGGATACCCAGGCCCATGCTCAGAGAGTTCCAAGGAAGCCAGGAACAGAACTGTCCACCCTCCGACCTCTAAGAGGCCACAGAGGGGGGTTGATCGTCACTGCTCCCCTTACAGGAGGTGAGGACGGAGTTCAGAGAGGGAAAGGGACACGGCTGGGGTCACACCACTCCAGGTGCTGAGACCTCCCTGGGCTGGGTTCCTTCACCTGAAAGATGGAGTGACCATACCTGTCTTTTAGGCATGTGCATGTCAGGCGAGCCCATGTGGCCCTGGTGTCCACAGGGGTAGGCTCGTGGCACTGGCAGGTCCCCGAGTCCCTCCTACCTCTTAGATCCCAGGAACATTCAGGGCTGAGACTTGGAGCCTCCAATTTCTTTCCTTTTTGTTTTGAGTTGGGGTCTCACTCTGTTGCCCAGGTTGGAGTGCTGTGACGCAATCATGGCTCACTGCAGCCTCGACCTCCTGGACCCAGGTGATCCTCCTGCCTCAGCCTCCCAAGTAGCTGGGACTACTGGTGCATGCCATTATGCCCTGCTCATTTTATGATTTTTTTTTTTCATATAGACGAGGGCTTTTTGCGTTGCCCAGGCTGGTCTCGAACTCCTGGGCTCAAGCAATCCTCCAACCTCAGCCTCCCAAAATGCTAGGATTACAGACATGAGCCACCATGCCCAGGTGGAGCATCTGGCCCAACAGGTGGACATTCAAGTCCCCCCAAGTCAGCATGTCAAACCTCAGCAAGGTGCGCAGACTCCTGGGCTGGCTGTGCAGCTCATGGAGGGGATATCACCCAGCCACCTCCAGTGGGTCTAAGTCTGGGCTCAGCTCAGTCACACTGGGCTGTGCACTCTTGGCCATCCAAGCCTCAGTTTCCCCTCACCGAGCCTCAGTTTCCCCATCTGTGATTGAGGACATGGAGGCCTAACAGACATCCTTGAGTGGGGCTCAAATAGCAGGACTGGTGGGGGCATGTGGAGTGTCCCAGACCTGCAATCTCCACTGGACATGAAGAGGGAGGGAGTGGAAGACTGGGGCGACTGTCCAGCTTGCCAAGGGTGGCTCTGACAACCCTGAGCCGGGTGTGTCTGGAGGTCCATGACACCTGGGTCTTTGGCTTTTCCAAAGGGAGGGATGAGTGGAGCCCTCAGAGGATCACGGGCATCAGTGCAGGCAGGGACCCTGCCTTACTCTGGGCTTGATTCTTTCTTCAGCCCTGACACTCTCCCTAGGCAGGGTCACCCCGGCTGTGCCAGGCTGGGAGATGCTTTATCAGGAAGGTGGTGGTGCCAAGGCTGGAAGGCAGCTCCAGCCTCAACGTCTGTTTCCGAGGAGCTTTCGTTCAGGTCAGCAACTTCACGAGAACAGGCTGCCGGGCTCCAGGGATGTGTGTGCAGGCTTGGTCGCCCCCAGCTCTTGGTTCTGCTCTGCATGTGCCCTGTATATCTGGGTTTCTGTCCTTGCCCCCCACCTGGCTCCAAGCCCGGGCCCTGCCTCTGGGCACCTCCTTCTCCTCTCCACTGCACACGATTCCTCTACTTATGTGCTGAGCATGTCTGCCTCTCCATGCCTCCACCCACCTGTCCACCCGCTCATCCATCATCTGCCTGTTCATCCATCCATCCATCCACACATCCATCCATCCACACATCCGTCCATCCCTTCAACCCAGCATCCGTCCATCC
>JAPVLO010006496.1:0-35677 GCA_027257055.1 Cephalopachus bancanus | reverse complement strand
AGACCCAAACTGAAACAACTTGAATGTCCTTCTGCAGGTAATTGGATAAATACACCAAAGAACTCCACTCAGCAACAAAATGAATAAACTATGGATGCACACAGCAACTGGGGAATTTCATGTGGGTGAAATTTGATACATGAAACAATACATGAAACTACTTGAATCACCCTGAAACCATCCCCACCTTTGCCCTCCCTTCCCCACCCTCCCGTGGAAAAACTGTCTTCCACAAAACTGGTCCCAGACGCCAAAAGGGCGGGAGACCACGTAGGCAACGGGGTTGTTCCTTCTGGGCTCACTTTTCTTAACTGTAAAATGAGATTTCAGCCTGAACCCAACCTTCTCTTCTGATGAAGAGCAAGGAAGGTGTTTTAACCAGCTCTGGCATTCTGTGAACCGTAGATCATATACTAGAGTTTCACGTGGGTGAAAAAGAGCCAATCTCCCAAGGTTAAACGCTGTAGTGTTCTATGGATCAAACATTCTCCAAAGAGCAACGTTACAGAAATGGACAGATTAGTGGTTGCCCAGGGTTACAGGTGGGAAAGGAGTAAGGATGGGGGCAGCACAACATCCTTCCCACGTGGTGACAGAAGAGTGCTGTGTCTCGACGTACACATGGGACAAAATTGTACAGAGCTACAGTAACACACATGAATGCCAGTAAGAACTGATGAAGTCCAAGAAAGGCTACAGGCTAATCAGGACACTATGCCAATGTCATTTCCTTGTTTGGTAGAGCGCTTACAGCTATGTAAGCTGGAGCCATTGGAAGCTGCTGAGGGAAGGGCATGTGGGACTATTTTTGCAAATTCTTGTGAGTCTACAGTATTTCAAAATGAAAAGTTTTTAAATGAAGGGAAAAGGATTCTTAAGACTTCATAATTGCTCGCATGTACACCTCAGGACAGAGACTGTGCCAGTGACAGGTTGACATGTGCTGTCTTGGTTAATCCTCAGACCATCTTACCAAGCCCATTTCTCTATTGTTCCCATTTTATAGTTTAGAAAAGTGAGCCCAGAAGGAACAACCCCGTTGCCTACGTGGTCCCCCAGCCCTTTTGGCATCTGGGACCAGTTTTGTGGAAGACAGTTTTTCCACGGGAGGGTGGCGAAGGGAGGGCGAGGGTGGGGATGGTTTCAGGGTGATTCAAGCGCGTTGCATGTATCCTGCGCTTTTTTCTAGATGCCTGGCATGTGCAGTTCACAGCAGGCACAGAACCGCCTGAGCGGCTGATCGACAGGAGGCGGAGCTTAGGCGGTGCTGCGAGTGACCTCTGCCGGCTGTAAACACAAATGGGGGGCTCACCGCCGCTCCGGGTCCCGCTGTGCCGCCTGGTTCCTAACAGGCCCCGCCAGTGGCCCGGGGCTGGGGACACCTGGCCACCAGGCAGACAGGAGGAGACCTGGCCTTCAGCTCGAGTCTTCCCATTCTAGACGTTGAAATCCCCACTGCCGCACCGTGTGCCTCCAGGTAGATAGGGACCCGGATCTCAAGGGGTCCGCAAAAGCAGACAGCTTGGTGTTCGGGCCCCGCGGCCGGACGCCCCAGTCCCCATGGCCAAAGACCTTTCCTCCAGCCACGGGCGCCCGCAGGCCACGGGCGCCGGCTGGACGGGCGAAGACTCCAAGTGCAGCCGATGTCCACCCCGCGGCAGGGATCCAGGCGCCCCCCCCCTCCCCGCCTGGCCATCTGGTGGGACGACCACTAGCTAAGCTGGAGGAAGGCCCGGGCTGGCAGGGGCGCTCGGGTCCTAGGCCAGACCAGTCTCCACTGCCGCCTCTGCGGCCTTCCCCCCGTTTTTCCCTCCCCGGCAACGGGAAATGACAGGGGAGTGTCGGGCGCAGGGTATCCATTATCGCGCCGATGGGTCCAGGGGGGTTTCAGGACCCGCAGGCGCGACGGCCCGCCCGGCCCCGGGTTGTGGGTCACCCCCTCGCTCCCGCGTGATCCCCTCCATGTGTGCCCCGGCCCCGCGCTTACCAGGGCCGGCAGGTCATGGCCTCGGACTGCGGTGCCCGAGACCCAGGCCGGGGTTGCCGCCTGGCGCCGCCATGGAGACCCGGGCCCCGCGGATCCCGGCCACCGCCCCGCCCCAGGTGGCGCTTGTGCCAGGCGGCCTCGGTTCTCCGGGAGGGCGGCCCCGGCGCCCCCAACCCCCCGGGGCCCCAGCCCCCGGTTCCCCCGCCCCCCCCCCGCGGGGGGAGAGGGAGAGGGGCCCCCAGTGCGGTTTGTGTTTTGGGGGGGGAAAGGGGTTCTTCACCTTTCCCTCCCCCAAAAACTTCCGCCCTCGGGCGGGTGTTTGTTCCGCCCGGCGGAAGGAAGAGAGAGCAAAGGCCGTTTGTGAACGAGATCCGTGTAAAAGGGGCGGGGGAAGGGTTTTTTTCACCTTTTCAGAAATGTCTAAGGGGGTAAATTATTCACTTCATGGTTTAAAAAAAGAAATGACTTGCCAAAAAGGAAAAAGGACTTTTTTGGCTTCTTTTGGAGGATCACGGGAGAAGGGGGCAGAGGGGGAAGAGAGATTTCTATCCCCCGAGGGGCCCTTTTCGCTGGAAGGAGGCCTTTGGAACTCCTCGCGTTCCCTGCCTCCTGTGTGCCCAACTGCCTCCGGTCCCCAGCTGACTCCGGGGTCCCTTCCCGCTCCACGCTTGATCCCTTTGCCACTATCCATTTCCAGAGTCCAGCTACAGTCCAGCTGGCCCCGGCAGGCAGGTGCCCACGTAAATACGGATTGCAGGAGGGTGTGCTTTGGCTGGAACTATCTTGCTGCTTCTCAGCAAGGAGATCCTCATTGACACGCAAGAAGTTTCTTCCAGAGGAAAGAGCAGGAAGGCACACTCCTGTCCCAAAACTATTGCAGGAGTTAAATTGTTATAATGGATTGTTCTTGCAGTCATTGAAGGAGGATCTATTCTTCTTCTAACGCTCCTGGGATTTTTAGATTTACCTTTGGGGGTAAGCTGTTTAATGACTGGGTAGTATCTAAGGTCCCCTGGCCAAAACTAGTTCCAGGTCTTCACTTGCTGTATGTGTTCAGCTGCCTTTTCTGTTGAACACGTGGATTTGGTTCTGCCACTTAATAATTATGCACTCTTAGGCAGGTCACTTAAATGTTTTTTAAAGCTTCATTAATTCCTTAGACTGAAAATGGAGAAAATAATAGTAATAGTATCTGCCTGCAGGGTTACTGGGGGAGTTCAGCCGAGATAATGAACGTAAAGAATTTAACACAGTGCCGGCAATGAGAATTCCTCAAGAACTGCAGAGTAGTATTATTGCAGCTGGGAAGTGGGAGGAATAATATTTGTCCTGCCTGCTTCATAGAGTTCTTGGAAGAGTCCATTATGGAGAAACTGTGTACATGATCTTAAAAATAGTCCAGCTAGCTATTTTTATTATTTTTGATATAGTCTGATTGCTAATACAAGCTTATATTGCTTTAAAAGGTTGTGTTTCTCCATGTTTTGAGGGAAAGGGGTTTTCCTTTTGCCCCCATCCTGGCACACAGTAGCTACTCATTCAACAACTGTCTGTTAGGGGCCCTGCTAGGCTCTGGAGATACAAGGGAGAATAACGCAGACTTGATCTTTATCATCTTGGTACTTAGTTTTCAGCATTTGTTGAATGAATAAATAAGAAACCACCTATTTTCATGCCTTCTGCATCCTCACAAGTTGACATTTGGTCCATATAGTAATTTTGATTCCAAAAGCTGATAGGAAAAATTAAAATTTAAACATACCCTTTTCCCAATTAAAAAAAACCACACTTTAAAATAACCATTTTTTTCCCTTTTTCCTTTCCTTTTTTTCTTTCTTTTGTTCCCCCTTTCCAAACTTTCCAAAAGGTAAAAAATTTGTTTTGGGTTAAAAATATATATTAAAAAAAAAAATTCAAACAAAAAAAAAAACCAAAAAAACCCAATTTAAAAAAGTTAAGGGACAAAAAAAATTTTTAATTGGATTTTTGTAGAATTTGCATAAGAATCACAGAAAACACATTCTTCTCTAGAATATATACAACATTATATTTGCAAGTTTATAAAGCAAGTTTCAATACATCTCTAAGAGTTGGTGTCATAGCTCGTGTTCCCTGACTGCAGTGCAATTGAGTTAAACATCAATTATATCATATTTCAAAGCGTCTATTTGAACATAAAGCAAAGCAAATATTCATGGGTCAATGACGATATCAAAAGGAAATTAAAAATAAAAAAATTATGGGATGCAGCTAAATTTTATTTAAATGAAATCATCTTAAATTATTAAACTTAAAAAAGTTAAGACCTAAATAAATGGGAAGACATTCTATGCTCTTTGATTTGGAAATTTAATATTGTTAAGTCTAAAACAACTGCCCTAAAGCAAAATACTGATTCAATGCAATCCCTATCAAAAGTCCAATAACATTTACTGCAAAAATAGAAAAATTCATCTTAAAATTCTGATGGAATTTCAAGGATTCAAAAATAGCCAAAACAATCTGGAACAATGAGAACAAAATTAGAGGACTCACATTTTCTTATTCCAAAACTTACTACACAGCTGCAATGATGAAAACTGTCTATATAGACCAATGGAATAGAATTAAGAGCCTCAGAAATAAAGCCATTTTATCTATGGGTCAATTGATTTTTGACAAGGGTGACATGACCATTCAATTGAGGAAAAAATAGTCTTAATTCACCAAAAGTGGTGCTGAGAAAACTGGATAGCCACATGCAAAATGGTGAAGTTGGGTCCTTTTTATGCTATATACAAAAATCAACTCAAAAAAGGGTTAAAGACCTAAACTTAGGAGGTAAAACTCTAAAATTCTTAGAAGAAAACTTGGGGGAATCTACATAATCTTGAATCTTTGGCAATGGTTTCTTAATATAACACAAAAGCAGAGGCAATAAAAGAAAGAAATAGATCAATGAACTTCATTAAGATAAAATATTTCATATATCAAAGAACACTATCAAGGGGGAGTGAAAAGAAAATCACAAGGTGAAAGAAAATGTTTTACAAACCATATAACTGATAAAAATTTAATATCC
This sequence comes from Cephalopachus bancanus, assembly GCA_027257055.1. Classification (NCBI taxonomy): domain Eukaryota; kingdom Metazoa; phylum Chordata; class Mammalia; order Primates; family Tarsiidae; genus Cephalopachus; species Cephalopachus bancanus. Next base: position 30,629 of record JAPVLO010006496.1, on the reverse strand, counting down.
AGAATATGTTTTTAAAAATTCTACCACTAAACAACAAAAAGAAAAAACCCAATTAAAAAAATAAGCCAAAGGCTTGAATAGACATGTCTCTAAAGAAGATATACAAATGGCCAGTAAGCACATGAAAAGATATTCAACATCATTCAACATTAGGGAAACATAAATTAAAACCACAGTGAGATACTACTTCACAGCAATGAAGGATAGGTATAAATAAAAAATAAAAAAACAGAAAATAACTGTCGGTGAGGATGCACAGAAACTGGAACCCTCATGCATTGCCGATGGGAATATAAAATGATGCCATTGCCATGGAAAACAATGTGGCAGTCCTCAAAAGCTAAACATAGATTTACCGTCTGACCCAGCAACTCCACTCTTTGGTGTATACCGAAAAGCATTGAAAACAAGGACTCAGATACTTGTACACCAGTGTTCATAGCAGGATATTCACAATAGCCAAAAGGTGGACACAGTCCAAGTACCCAAAAATAGATGAGTGGATAAACAAAATATGGGGTATACCCACAATGGAATATTAGCCACAAAAAAAATGAACTTTTAATATGTGTTTCAAGACAGATGAACCTTGAAAACATTATGCCAAGTTAAGTAAGTTAAATGTAAAAGAACAAATATTGTATGACTCCACTTATTTAAAATATCTAGAACAGGCAAATTCATTGAGACAGAAAGTAAATTAGAGGTTACTAGGAACTCAGGAAGGGGGACATGGGAAGTTAACAGATACAGAGTTTCCATTTGGGGTGATGAAAAAATCTAGAAATAGTGGTGATGATCACACAACACTTTTGAATGTAATTACTGCCCCCAAATTATAAACTTTAAAATAGTTAAAATTGCAGATTTTATGTTATATATATTTTGTCACAAATTGTTTAAGTTGTAGAAAATGCAAAAAGAAAAAAGCTTTAAAATGTTTTGAGCTAAAAATTCAACAACTTGGAAAAATAGTCAAATAAACCCTCAAATAAGAAATAAATCCTCAAAGAAGAAAAATATATATATATATATAACACACACACACACATATAAGCATATGTATATACACATATATATGTATATACATACACACATGCACGCACACAATTTTTTGCTCTGTCACCCAGGATGGAGTGCAGTGGCAATCGCAGCTCACTACAGCCTTAAACTCCTGGGTTCAAGTGATCCTCCTGCCTCAGTCTCCCAAGTAGCTGGGACAACAGGTGCACACCACCACGCCAAGCTAATAATAAGAATATTTAAATGTCCTAGCTCCTTGGAGGCTGAGGTGGGAGGACTGCCCAACCCCAGGAGGTCAAGGCTGTGCTGAGCTGTAACTGTACCACTGTTGTCTGGGCAACAAAGTGAGATGCTGACTTAAAAACAAACCAAACCAACCAAAAAAAAAAAAAATTCAACAGGGGTAAAGCATGATACCAAAAATCAACAGAACCATTTCTCACTAGGTCAGCAGTACCGGCACTGGGGGTTTAAATAACCGCACCGGCCCTGTCCTTCAGGATTAAAGGGTTTAGAGAGCTGAATGGGTCCCTTTTTGGGCTCCATCAGGTCTGGATTCATAAAATCAGGCCTAAGGCGTCTGCGTAACTATCCTCATTGAAGGTCTTTTCAGAATTTAGGACCCTTTTTGAGTGGTTTCCCGTTCTCCTGCCTTGTAACCCCAGACCCGGGGGGTACATTTTATTTCTCACCCCTTTGGGTTTTTTTCGCTCAACTGGGTACAGTTAATCTAGGGGCCCAAAAAAACTCACACATAAGGGAACATTTGGGGGTTTGAGGGATTTTGGGCACTGGTTAATTAAAAAAGAAATTGAATGAAAATTTTTGGACATACAAGTCTTATTTCCCCGTTTTTTTTCTGGGGAAGGGGATATAAAACTTGTCCAAACATTAATTCTGGATTTTTATAAAGGGAAAAAAACTTTTTTCAAGTAGAACACCCCCTAGAACAAATATTAGCTTTTAAAAATACTGTTCTAATTAAGAAAGGGGAAACCCCGAAAATGAGAAATTTTTCATTTATTAATATGGTTTATTAAATTTAAATCTCACACGGGGAAATTTTAAAATTTATATTATTTGGAAGAACGCATCCAGAGAGAAGGATAGAGGTCAAACACTTCAGAATAACTGCCTATGGAGAGGGCAGAGTGGAAGAGAACAGGGATGAATATGAGTGAATGAGTAAAGAAAGGGCCCTTACGTACAACTGACAGTGAAGTGCCATGAATTGAAGAATAAGATTAACCGATGGTCTACAGCTGAAGTCGAAAAACATTGTCAGAAAAATAGTTACTAGGTAGCACTGAGATAGAATTCAAAGAACACATTGTGGGTGGTAGAACACTAAGACAACACCTGCTGCAAAGTCAGGATAGTTTGCAATAAGAACAAAATCATGCGGCAGATGGTGAAGCAAGGAGCCAGAGCTAGTGTCTAGTACCAGAGAAAGCAGGGGGTGTCGTCAAAATCCCATGACAGTGTTATGTGACCCCAGCCTGAAGAGGACACTAGGTCTTGTGATTTTCTTGTCAGCAGTACTCAGACATGAGCAGAGATGATGATTTGGAGTCTCATTTGTGTCTGAATCTTAGTTGGGCTGGGTAACAAAGCACCATAGACTGGATGGCTTATAAACAAGAGAAACATCTCTAGAGGCTGGAGGTGTGAGATCAGGATGCCAGCATGGTCGGGATCTGGTGAGGACCCTCTTCCCACATGCAGACTGCGTACGTCTCCCTGAATTCTTTCTTTCTTTGCACAGGCTGCAGTGCAGTGGCATGAATCGTGGTTCATCACAGCCTCAAACTCCTGGACTCAGGTGATCCTTCCACCTCAGCTTCCCAAGTAGCTAGGACTTCAGGTGCATGCCAACGTGCCCGGTTAATTTTTTTGCGTTTTGTTGTTGTTGTTGTTGTTTAAAGATGAGGTCTCACTCTGCTGCCTAGGCTGGTCTTACACTCCTGGACTCAAGCGATCCTCCCACCTCAGTCTCCCAAAGTGCTGGAGTTACAGGTGTGAGCCACCACACCTGGCCTTGCTGCATCCTTACATGGCCGAAACTAAGGGTGAGAGAGCCGTCTGGGGGCCCTGATTTAGGGCCTTCGTGAGGGCTCCACCTTCATAACCTAATCATCCACCAAAGGCTTCACTTCCTAATACTAGCACATTAGAGATTAAGATTTCAATACATGAATTTGAGGGGACACAAACAGTTTAGTCCATTGCAAGAAGTAACGTCAAAAGTCCTGCTTTATGCCTTCAAGGATCACCTATGGCCTCAAGGGAGAGCTGCTTTTTCATGTGGGGTTCAGTCACTCCCTGGTGGTCTAGTGGTTAGAATTCGGTGCTCTCAAGTGGGATTCAGATTATGATCAACAGGTGCACTGAAATAATTAGAAACAAGGAGCATTTGGGGCATTTTAGGGGCTATTTGAATTCTCACCAGTGTAATTAAATAAGAAATATGACAATAGAAAATAAATACTTGGCCGGGCATGGTGGCTCAGCCTGTAATCCCAGCACCTTGGGAGGCTGAGGCAAGTGGATTACCTGAGCCCACGGGTTTGAGACCAGCCTGGGAAACTTGGCAAGACCTCGTCTCTACAATAAATTAAAAAAAAATTTCTTTTAAATTAGCTGGGTGTGGTAGCATGCATCTGTAGTTCCAGCTACGTGGAAGCCTGAGGTGGAAGGACTGCCAGAGTCCAGCAGGTTGTTGCTGGGGTGGCTGTGGGTGTGCCACTGCACTCCAGCCTTGGCAAAGGAATGAGACTCCAACTCAAGAAAAGAAAAGAAAAGAAAAGAAATACTTAAGAAGTTGTACTTTCCCTTGCTTTTATCTCTGGAAGTGATATAATTTTCTTGATCCCAAATCATTCAAATTCTAGATTCTTTGCGTAAGAGGTTGTAAGAAGACTTGAGAAATAATCATATGTAGAACATCCATAGAATAAATATCAGCTAAAACCTATACTGTCTCTATTATCCATTATGCTTAAAGATAGCAGTGCTATTCCAGTTTTATAAGGAGAGATGTTAATGTGTGTTTTATTCATTAACTCTGATGTTACCCCAGACATAATTAACTCTCTCTCAGGAACTGATTAATATATTTGGTTTTTATTGAACTTTTTCACAACTGTGTGGGGTGATGCTAAGGAAACATTTGTGGGGGAAGGGGGAGTGGAGAAGGTTTCAGAAACTACCTACTGGGTACAACAGTCACTGTTTGGAGGACAGGGACACCTGAAGCTCCATCCCCACTAGTAGGCGATACTCCTCTGTAATGAACTCCTACTTGCACTCACAGATTGTAAAGCCAAAGAAGTGATTCAGATAAAACAATAAAGCATTATTGACTTATTAGCCTCATGTCTAATGACATGTGGAGATTACAGGAATCACCCAAGCTCATGAAAATGGGTGGTGAGGGAACTGGATCTTAACCCAGAGCTCCATTCTTCACTCACCCAGAAAAATGCTGAATCATAAACCAAGCTGAAGAGGCAGCATAATATAGTGGCTACGACCCACCTGGGTTTGAATCACAGCCCCGATTTATAAATGCTGGGCAAGTCACCTGCAGTCTTTGCACCTCAGCAGTTTCTTCTTCAGTAAAATAGACCTAATAATAGTCTACATTGTAAGATTGTTACGAGATGCAGTGTGGAGCTAGCCTGAAGCTGTAGTCTCCAATAGAAATACAATGCAAGCCACAAATGTGAGTCACATAAGTAATTGTACATTTTCTAGCAGTCATTTCAAAAAGCAAAGAATAAATAGATAAAATAATATTAATATGTCTGATTCAACCCAACCTGTCAAAAAATATGCTTGATTTTAACATGCAATCAATATAAAATATTAATGCAGTATTTTATGTCATTTTTATAAATAAGTCTTTAAAGCTTAGTGTGTATTTTACTTTCACTCCTCTTAATTTTGCCTAGCCATCTTTCAAGTATTCATTAGCCTCATGAGGTTGGTAGCAACCGTATTGAACACTATAAATATTAAGTCTTCAGTTGTACGCCTAGCACAAGGGAAGCACTTAAGAGATATTGGCTGAAAAACATTCCCTAGGTTATCTGTAAGTTTCCTGTTTTCCTTATTCTCTTGTAAGCACAGAAAATAAGTGTTAGCTACACAAGTTTGAAATCACTTACAGGTCACATACTTCCTCCATGTCAGTTATTCTTGTCCTGTTTTCTCCAGGAAATGTTTCCCTCTCTCCCGCTGGACACCAATGGAGTGTTGTTAGCCTTCAAGCAGTTCAGATGAGACACTTTCCCTGAGAACAAAGATGAAGGCTAGCCTCCATAAAGGATTTCACAGGATTTTTGTCCTAATGAACACATTTTATTTGGCTGGGTAGATGTTTAATGTGCTCTTGTTACCACTGGAGTATTACTAAAGTCAAAAGCATATTATAAATTACTCTGACTTTAAGACTAGAAAAAGGATTCTGAGAAGACCTCAGAGTTGAAAGCACCAGGCATCTGTCTGTATACCTAAGCAATTGTCCTGGCAGAATCTGTCTGATGTAATCATTTTGGAACTTTGGCGACTACCGAAGGGTTGCAGCTTCTAGGGGAAGATGGAAACAGTTAATTCCAGGGAATTTTAGCCCTTAGCACAGTAGTAACTATCCATTCCCCACACCTAAGCCCTGGGGCATGTGGCCGTGCGCATGTTCCTGGAGGAGTTTGCACACAATTTGCTAGACCATGGTGGGCAAAACAGGACCCTGTCCTCCAAATACTAAGAATCTGTGTCCTGACTGTGGATTGTTTCTTCTGATGACAAAAGTGCAGGTAACTGGGCGATAGCTATTGCTGTTGCACCTCCCTGCATTGTGGTAAGTCTCCCTCCCTCTCTGGCTGAAGTGATTTCCAGGGATTAAAGGACCAGAGCCTTTTATTCCCCTTTTCATTTTTCTTTTGTTCTCATTTTTGGGAGCTACACATTAAAAACTAGGACATTCAAGAGCAATTGCACAGCCTGGGCAATATAGTGAGACCTCATCTCTACAAAAATAAAAAAATCAGCCGGGTGTGGTGGCGGTGCCTATAGACCCACCTGCTCAGGAGGCTGAGGCAGAAGGATCACCTGAGTCCAGGAGGGTGAGGCTGCAGTGAGCCGTGATCATAGCACTGCACTCCAGTTGGGCAACAGAGTGAGACCCCCAACTAAAAGAAAAAAAAGCAGCTGCATATACAGGGAGTATTAGAAAGTCACTGTGCCCAGGTGCAGGTGAAACTGCCTACATACAATTCTACCACAGGGTAGAAGAGCCTGAGCCCTGAAAAGTTGTAGCTGTGACTAGAAAGTAACAAATCTGTTGTTTTTAAGTGTGCTTTCACTTTAATAGAGAGTAATTTATTATCTTCATGTCCTGACCCCTGGGGAGGGAAGAGGCTACCCACAAGTTTGATTAACCTATTTTCCCTTAAACAATGAACATAAGGTCACAGAGATCTCCTTGATAGCATTCCAAAGTTTGATGGCTTAAGGTATGAGCGTCTGTCATGTCCAAGGTCCCCACCTCCCGTATGACTTCCTCCTAAACTACCCAGGGGTCAGTAGGCAATGGCTGCAAGACTTGCTTTATAATTGTAATCCATTGTAAAACCTAAGAATAGTGTGTTTCTTTCTTTCTTTCTTTCTTTCTTTTTTTTTTGAGTTTGAGTTTGAGTCTCACTCTGTTGCCCAGGCTAGAGTGCAAGGCATTTTCATGACCACCCCAGCATCGACCTGCTGGGCTCCGATGATCCTTCCACTTCAGCCTTCCAAGTAGCCAGAACTACAGGAATGCACTACCACTCCCAGGTAATTTTTTTATTTATTGTAGAGACGAGGTCTCACCAAGTTGCCTGGGCTGGTCTCAGACCCGTGGGCTCAGGAAATCCTCTCGCCTCGGCCTCCCAAAGTGCTAGGATTACAGGCTGAGCCACTGAGCCTGGCCAAGAATAGTGTTTTTCAGACTTTGCACTCTGATGGGCCTGAGGCTCCAGCTGGGACCAGGATGCATTCTAAGTGCTAGCTTCACTGGTCCTGTAAGTCCTCTCCCAGAAACTAGCTCTGGGACATGAAGATAGTTTCAACATCCCCCCCGACTTCATTCTCAACCAAGCAGCAGCATCCATCTCTAGACTTCTGCCTGCCATTATTTCTATAAAAAGCTAAGTCTAAGACTCTCAGGGAGGCAAACTTGAGAAATATTACCCATTTTCCTTGCTCAGTTGCTTTGTGATATTGAACTGTTTCTCTACTGTAACAGCTACATCAGTCTCAGTCTTTCTAGACAGCAGGCATAAAAACTGGTCAGGCTGTAACACAGGCTCAGAAAAGACACAAGAAGACCTTAATTTTATACATCAGGTAATTCTCCACACATAGACAGCCTATAACAATAAAACAAAACAAAACAAAAACCTAAAAAGCCAGTTAACCCTGGGGAGGAAGGTAGCCACATTATTATAATCAAATGTATAGTTTCCAACAAAAAAATCACAAGGCACGCAAACAAAAATAGGAAAATATGGCCCATTCAAAGGAAAAAATAAATAAACAGAAACCGTCCCTGAAAAAGATCTGATGTGAGATCCAAAAAGACTTTAAAACAACTGTCTTAAAGATGCTCAAAAAACTTTTTAAAAATGTGAAAATGTCAAGAAAATGATGTATGAACAAAACAAAAATGTCAATAGAGACAGAAAACCTAAAAAGTAAACAAGAGGAAATTGGTTTCCAGAAACTTTTTAGAATCAAAAAGTAAAATAGTTGAAATAAAAAATTTACTAGAGGGACTCAAAGGCAAATTTGAGCAGGCAGAAGAAAGAATCAGCAAACTTGAAGAGAGAAAAATGGAAATTATTGAGACTGAAGAGCAGAAAGGAAAAAGATTGAAGAAAAGTCAACAGAGCCTAAGGGACCTGTAGGACATCATCAAACAGATCAATACACACATTGGGAGAGTTTTCAATGGAGGTGAGACAGAGAGAAAGGGGCAGAGATATTATTCAAAGAAAGTATGACCGTTACTTCCCAAATTTGATGAAAGACATTAATATAAACATTTACAAATATCAACAAACTACAAGTAGAATGAACTCAAAAGGACTCCCACAAAGAACCATTACAATCAAATGATTATAAGCTAAAGACAAAGATAATTGTGAAAACCACAAGAGAGAAGTGACTCATCACGCTCAAGGAATCTTTAAGATTGTCATCAGATTTCTCATCAGAAGTTTTGGAGGCCAGAAGGCAGAGGGCGGATATATTTAAAGTGGGAAAAGAAAAAACTGCCAACTAAGATTCTATAGCCAAGAAAATCTGCCCTTCAAAATGAGGGGAAAATTAAGACATTCCCAGATAAACAAAATCTGAGGAAGTTCATTCACCACTAGACCTACCCTACAACAAATGTTAAAGACTCTACAGGTTAAGATGAAAGGACTCTAGACAGTAACTAGAAGTCATATGAAGAAATAAAGATCTCAGCAAAATACATGGGCAATTATACAGGCTAGCATTATTGTAACAACAGTTTGTAAGTTCACTATTTTCTCCATTATTTAAGAGACTAATATATCTTTTAGGGTACCTGCATAATGAACATTTGTATACCTAACCTTGAATTGAATCCCACATCTTTAAATAAGTCAATAAATAAGAGACTAATATAGCTTTTAAAAATATTAACCTAAAAGTTAGTACTATTATAACTTGGGTTCATATATATATGAACCATATATATATATGAATATATATATATATATTTTTTACATAAGAGACTCATGCATGAAAAAATTAGTTTATGTTTTTGGGCACGCAATGTCTACAGATATCATTTTGTGACATCCACAACTCAAAAGAGTGGAAGTGGAGTAAAGGAGGAAAATTTTTCTGTTATTGAAGTTAAGCTGACATAACTACAAATTATAGTATTATAATTTTAATATGTTAAACATAATCCCCATGTTAACCACAAATGAAATAGCAAAAGAATACACACAAAAGGAAATGAGAAAATAATGTAAATGTTTTATGACCAGGCACTGTGGCTCAGGGTTGTAATCCCAGCACTTTGGGAGGCCGAGGTGAGAGGATTGCCTGAGCCCAGGGGTTCAAGACCAGCCTGGGCAACTTGGTGAGACCTCATCTCTACAATAAATCAAAAAATTAGCTGGGCTTGAGGGCACACGCCTGTAGTTCCAGCTACTTGACAGGCTGAGGTGAAAGGATTTCCTGAACCCAGCAGGTCGAGGCTATGGTGACTGTGAGCATGCTACTTCACTCCAGCCTGGGTGACCGAGTGAGATTCTGATTTAAAATAATAATAATAATAATAATAATAAATGTTTTATTACAAAAAAAGCAAAACACAAAAAAAGACAGTAATGCAAGAAATGAGGGACAAAACAGTTACAAGGCTGATAGAAAACACACAGCAAAATGACTGGAGTTCCTCCTTTTCTGTAATTACTTTAAAAGTAAATGGATTACATTCTTTAACTAAAAGATAAAGACTGGCAGAACAAATAAGAAACAAGATCTAACTATATACTGTCAACAAAAGACTCATTTTAGATCCAAAAATTACAAATAGATTGAAAATGAAAGGAAGAAAGAGAATATTCCATGCAAATAGTAATCAAAAGAGAGCAAAGACGATAATACTAACCTCAGACAAAATAGACTTTAAATCAAAATAGTTTAGAGGAGATACTGGACATTTGATAGTGATAAAAGTTTTAATACGGTAAGAAAATACTACAAATTATAAACATTTACATACCCCAAAACAGATCATCAAAATATATGAAGCAAAAATAGACAGAACTAAAGGAAGAAAAAGACAGTTCTACAATAACAGTTGGAGACTTCAATATTCCTCTCAATAATGGATAGAAGAAACAGACAGAAGATAAGTAAAATGTAGAAAATTTAAACAACCCGATAAACAAACTAGGTCTAACAAACATATGCAGAACACTCTACCCAACAAGGACAGAATACATATTCTTCTCAAGTGCACATGAAGCCTTTTCCAAGATAGACCATACGTTAGGCCATCAATTATGTCTTAATAGATTGAAAAGATACAAAGTATCTTCTCTGAGAACAAGGGAATCAAGTTAGTAATCAATAACAGAAATAACTGAAAAATACTCATATTTGTAGAAATTAAGCAACATACTCTTAAATAACCAATGGAACAAAGAAGAAATAACAAGAGAAATTAGAAATAATTAGGAAACAATGTGAATGAAAACATAACATACAAAAACTTACAGGCCACAGTGAAAACAGTGCTAAGAGAAAAACTTATAGCTATAAATGCTTACATTTAAAAACAAGAACTATCTCAACAACCAAACTTTACAACTTAAAAATAATAGAGAATAGAGAAATAATAGAGAATATAAATGAAATCAAAAGTTGGTTCTTTGAAAAGATCAACGTAATTGTTTAGCTGGATGGACTATAAAAGACAAGACACAAATTACTAAAATCTGATATGAAAGTGGAGACTACTACCAAATCTACAGAAACAAAACAGGTTATAAGAAAGTACTATGGCCCGCCTCCCGCGGCCCGGCGCTCCCGCCTCCCGGGGCCCCCGGCGCTCCCGCCTCCCGCGGCCCCGGCGCTCCCGCCTCCCCGGCGCTCCCGCCTCCCGCCGCCCCGGCGCTCCCGCCCCCCGCCCCCCCGGCGCTCCCGCCTCCCGCCCCGGCGCTCCCGGCGCCCCGGCGCTCGGCCCCCCCAGCTCATCACGACCCGCCTGAGAGGAGATCCACACGGATCGGTTTAAAAAGAAGATCTGCAGGAATTTCTGCCAGATCTCCTGTGTCTGAGATTGTGCTGCTGGCTCGCGTGGGGCTTCTGTTGCCTGCTCGGAGGCAGGCAGCCATCTTGTTCCTGTCCGGCCCCACCCCCTCTGGGGCGAGCAGATGAGATAGCACCACCTGCTGGCGACTCAAGGTAACAACACCGAAACGGGAGAAATAAGCTGATTAAGACATAGACCAAACTTCTGAAGGAAAGCTGACCTGAGCTGTCCTTCACAACATATCAGGGGCAATTGACTCTAACTGCAAATTAATTCACCGGCTTGAAAAGAAAACTACAAATCAGACCTGAAAGGACATTGGACTTAAACAAAAGGTCTCAGAGTGTGCTTCATTGATTCTATTAGTTTAATGACTTAATTCTATTCCTACAGTATTTTTCCCCCTTTTTTCTTTTTTTCCTTTTCCTTTTCTTCTCTTTTCTTCTGTCTGTAAACCATGTCTTTGTATAGAGGAACAACACACCAATAAGGGGGTTTGGGATAGCCAGTATGCTAGCATCACAATATGTTTTATTTGTGGTTGTATGAGAGTTGGTTCGACTGTAGCTGTGGTCCATCGTTTTTAGCTGTTTCAGTATAGACCTCTCTCTCTATTTGTTGGCACACTCGTTAGTTTCCTCCCTTACTTCTCTATCTCTCCACTCCCCTCTTCAACCCACTATCTGCTCCATTTTTCCCCCCCCTGCTAACCACATTTTATTACAGGGAGTAAACCTACAGCCCCACTGCACGGACAGACTCCAGGGCAGGGGGAAGTGGGTTCCACATTATCCACACGCCTGTCAGCGAACAGCAGGACCTGCAGACAGATTTTGAATCACAGCTCTCCCCTTAAATACATCTCAAAACTGCAAAAAGGACCACTTCCAACCTACAGTGCAACTTCAAAATTGAACAAAGTAAGACGACATACATAAAGAGTGGGAGATTGAATGAACAGAAGTAAAACCAGCCCCTTTCCCCCTGAAAAACAAAATTAAAGAAGACGGTGACGTGGAGGGAAGGAAGAAGTAGGGAAGTGGAAAAACCGCACAAATGAAGAAAAACCAAAAGAAGAATATAGGGCTTACACAGCCCCGGGGAGATCAGACAATGAGAAAACAGTTTTGGGAACACAGACAATGAAGACCCCCCAGAATGACTGGCTACATGCAACAAACCCAGACATCAAAACATTAATGGAGAAAATTTAAAAAAAATTGAGGAGAGACAAGGGGAAAATAGGAAGGAGCTGTTGTCCAAATGACAGCAGTAAAGAATACTGTGATGGAAATGAACAACAGACTAATAAGCATGGAAAGCAGAATCACCAAGCAGAAGAAAGAATCTCAGAGCTCGAAGACCAAAACACAGAACTAACCCAAACTGTCAAAAGCATAGAAAAGAAGCTCAAAAAGACAGAACAAAACCTGCAAGAGATGAACGATCACTTCAAGAGACCAAACCTGAGAAAATTGGGCTTCCTGAGGCAGAAAGAGAAACAGAAGCCACACTGGAACAAACATTCCATGAAATCATTCAAGAAAACTTCCCTCATCTCAGTAAAGATGAAAAAATTCAAACACAAGAGATTCAGAGAACCCCTGCAAGACAACAAACGAGAAGACCAACCCCCAGACACATAATAATTCGCCTAAACAAAGTAGCTATGAAAAAAAATCCTAAAGGCAGCAAGAGAAAAAGGCCAGACTACCTCCCGGGGAAAACCAATCCGAATAGCACAGATTTATCCACAAAAACCCCTTCAGGCCAGGAGACCCTGGAGCCCTATCTTCAAAGTACTAAAAGAGAAACAATTTCAACCAAGAATAACCTACCCAGCTAAACTAAGCTTCATTAGTGAGGGAAAATTTAAAATCTTTTCCAGACATCCAATCCCTAAGAACCTACGCTGCCACCAGACGACCGCTACAAGAAACACTCAAGAAAGTACTGAACACAGAAAAAAAAAAAAAAAGAACATCAGCATTCTTCACAAGAGTACAGGCAAAAGATTAAAAAACACACCTGAACCAACTCCAAAACCCAAAGAAAGACAACAAATAAACAGTAACAACTCTGTAAGAACCTTATGACGGGGATCAACTCTTGCATTTCAATTATTAGCCTAAATGTGAACGGACTAAATGCACCACTGAAAAGACATAGATTGGCAAAATGGATAAAATATCATCAGGCAACAATCTATTGCCTTCAAGAGACTCACCTCACTAGAAAGGACACCCACAGACTCAAGGTAAGAGGATGGGAAACAGTCTTTCAGGCGAACGGAATACAAAAGAAAGGGGGAGTAGCCATCTTAATTTCAGACAAAATATCCTTCAAACTATTAAAAATCAAAAAATACAGAAGGTCACTACATAATGATAAAAGGTTCAATCCATCAACAAGAAATATCTATCCTAAACATATATGCACCCAACATAGGTGCACCAACCTTCTTAAAGCAACTTCTTGGAAAACTAAAGAAAGATATTGACTCTACCACTATCATAACGGGGGACTTTAATACCCCACTCAAAACCCCAGACAGATCAACAGGACAAAAAATCAGCAAGGAGATCCGGAACCTCAATGAGACCTTGGACCAAATGGACTTAATTGATACTTACAGAACACTCCATCCAAAGACCACAGAATACACATTTTACTCATCACCACATGGAACATATTCTAAGATCGACCACATACTCGGCCATAAATCAAGTATAAGCAAATTTAAAAGGACCGAAATTCTACCAAACACCTTCTCGGACCACAGTGGAATAAAAATAAATATTGACACCAACAAAGCCCCCCCAAAAACCCACAAAGACATGGACACTAAACAGCATGATGCTAAACAACTCCTGGGTCAATGACGAAATCAAAACAGGGATCAAAAGATACCTGGAAACAAATGAAAATGAAGAAACATCTTACCAAAATCTCTGGGATGCCCTGAAAGCTGTAGTAAGAGGGGAATTTATATCCCTACAAACACACATGAAGAAAATGGAAGGAACAGAAATTCACAATCTAACAAGCCACCTAAAGAAGCTGGAAAAGCAAGACCACAAAAACCCTAATTTCAGCAGAAGAATCCAGATCACCAAAATAAAAGCCCAAATCCAGGACATAGAAGACAAAAAGATAATTGAAAAAATCAATGAAACAAAAACTGGTTCTTCGAAAGAATAAACAAGATCGATGGTCCCCTAGCTAGACTGACCAAGAAAAAACGAGAAAAAAAACCAAATAAGCATAATCAGAAACACAAAAGATGAAGTCACATCTGACCCTGAAGAAATACAAAAGATCATTAGAGACTACTATGTACACTTGTATGGAAACAAACTTGAAAACCATAAGGAAATGGAGGACTTTCTGACATCACACAACCTACCTAGGTTGGAACAAGAAGAAATTGAGCCCCAAATAGCCCAATTACAATAAAGGGAAAATCGACTACGTAATAAGAAAACTTCCTACAAAAAAAAGCCCTGGCCCAGATGGCTTTCCAGCAGAATTCTACAAGACATTCAAGGAGGAGCTGATACCAATCCTACTGAAGGTATTCCAGGCGATAGAAAAAAGGGAACTCTCCCCAAATCATTTTATGAACCCAAACATCACACTGATACCCAAGCCAGGTAAAGATCCAACAAAGAAAGAGAACTACAGGCCAATATCTTTGATGAACATAGATGCTAAAATTCTCAACAAAATCCTAGCAAACAGGATTCAACAATACATCTCAAAAATCATTCACCATGACCAAGTAGGCTTCATTCCTGGCATGCAAGGCTGGTTCAACATTCGAAAAACCCATAAATGTAATTAAATACATCAACAGATGTCAAAACAAAAATCACATGATCATATCATTAGATGCAGAAAAAGCTTTTGATAAAATCCAGCACCCCTTCTTGATAAAAACCCTTGAACATCTAGGCATACGGGGAACATACCTCAAAATAATAAAAGCCATCTACGAGAAACCTACAGCCTGCATACTCCTAAATGGACAAAAATTGGAACCAATTCCCTGAAAACTGGAACTAGACAAGGATCCCACTCTCTCCCCTCCTGTTCAACATAGTATTGGAAGTCCTGGCTAGAGCAATCAGAAAAGAGGAGGCAATCAGAGGTATTAAAATAGGAAAAGAGGAAGTCAAGTTATCTCTCTATGCAGATGATATGATGGTGTACCTTGAAAACCCAAGAGAATCTTTTAAAAGGGCCCTCCTTACATTGAAAAAGGGCCCTTTTGGGCAAAGTCTCAGGATACAAAATAAATGTACAAAAGACAATCGCATTTCTCTACACCAATAATAAACAAACAGAAACCCAAATAAAAAACACAATTCCATTCACAATAGCCACAAAAAAAATGAAATACCTTGGCATCTTCCTAACCAGAGACGTGAAAGACCTTTACAATGCAAATTACAAAACACTGCTCAAAGAAATCAAAGCTGACATGAACAAGTGGAAAAATATCCCATGCTCATGGATCGGAAGAATCAACATTGTGAAGATGTCCATCTTACCTAAGGCAATCTACAAATTCAATGCAATACCCATTAAATTACCAATAACATTCTTCTCTGACCTAGAAAAAACAACACAGGAATTCATATGGAAACACAAACGTCCAAGAATAGCCAGAACAATCCTCAGCAAAAAAAACAAAGCAGGTGGTATCACAATACCAACTTCAAACTTTACTATAAAGCTACAATCATCAAACAGCTTGGTATTGGTACAAGAACAGGCATATAGATCAATGGAACAGAATTGAGATTCCAGAAGCAAAACCTCAATTCCTCAACCAACTCATTTTCGACAAACCCCCCACCACCTACCAATGGGGTGAGGAGAACCTATTCAGTAAATGGTGCTGGGAAAACTGGTTGACCACATGTAGAAGATTGAAACAGGACCCCTATCTATCCCCATGCACAAAGGTTAACTCCAAATGGATCAGAGACCTAAATGTAAAACCTCAAACCATAAGAACATTAGAAAAGGAAGGAAATACTCTCATGGAAATCGGAAGGGCATCCAATTCCTGTACAAAACCCGAAACCCACAGGACTTAAGAGAGAAGATAGACAAATGGGACCTTATTAAACTGACAAGCTTCTGCAAAGCCAAAGAAACCATCAAGAGAGTAGGGAGACAGCCTACAGACTGGGAAAAAGTATTTGCCAACTTAGGTCTGACAAAGGCTTAACATCCTGGATCTACAAGGAACTGAAACGTACTAAAAAGAAAAAAACAAGCAACCCCATTATAAAATGGGCAAAAGATATGAACAGACACTTCACAAAAGAAGACATTCGAGCAGCCAACAAACACATGAAGAAATGCTCAACCTCACTAATCATCGGGGAGATGCAAATAAAAACCACACTGAGATATCACCTAACTCCAGTCAGAATGGCAATTATCAACAACTCAAAAAATAACAACTGCTGGAGAGGCTGTGGTGAAAAGGGAACACTTCTACACTGTTGGTGGGAGTGTAAGCTAGTGCAACCTCTGTGGAAAGCAGTGTGGCGATTCCTGAAAGCTCTAAAATTGACCTTCCTTATGACTCTGCAATCCCCCTACTGGGAATATCCCCTGAAGAACACAAATCACTCTATAAAAAAGATACCTTACACGTATGTTTATCGCAGCATTATTCACAATAGCAAGAACCTGGAAGCAACCATGCTGCCCATCAAAAGAGGACTGGATTAAAAAAATGTGGTACATATACACGATGGAATACTACGCAGCCATGAAAAAGAACAAAATCATGGATTTCGCAGCTACCTGGATGGAACTAGAGTCTATAATACTGAGTGACCTCTCACAGAAACAAAGATCAGAATATCACATGTTTTCACTCATATAATGGACCTTGAACATCCAATGTAATACTATAAGAAAATGACTGATGGTACTGGGAAATTAGGGGGGGGGGGATGGGATTAACAGTAGCTAAATCTTTGGGACGGGGAAAACACCTCTTATCAATAGGGTGCCTGAATGAAACGTAATTGTACACCTAACCCTTAACTGTACCCTACAAAACGATAATAAAAAATACTGATTATAAAAAAAAAAAAAAGAAAGTACTATGAGCATTTGTACACCAACATGTCAGATCATCTAGGTCAAATTGACAAATTCCTAGCAATACACAACCTACCAAAACCATATGATGAAGAAATAGAAAAGCAAAATAGATCTATAATTTGTAAGGATATCAAATTAGTAATCAAAGATCTCCTGACAAAGAAAAGCCCTGGATTTGATGGCTTCACTGGTAAATTCTACCAAATATTTAAAGAAGAACTAATAGCAATCTTTCTGAAACATTTCCAAAAAAATAGAAGAGAAAGGCACACTCCCAAACTCATTGTATGAGGGCAACATTACCCTGATTCTAAAGCCAGAAATAGACATTACAAAACAAGGAAACTACAAATATCCTTTATGATACTGACACAAAAATCCTCCACAAAATACTAGCAAATCAAATTCAGCAGCATTTCAAAAGAGTTACACACCATGGGCTAGTGGGACTTATTCTAGCAATGCAGGGATGGTTGAATACATGAATACACTGAATATCAATCAGTGTAATGCATCACATTAAAAGAATGAAGGAGAAAAAATACAATCATCTCAATTGATGCTGAAAAAGCATTTGACAAAATTCAACACCATTTCATGATTTAAAAAAAAATTCAACAAATTAGGTATAGAAGGAAACTACCTCAACATAACTTCTACATGAAAAATTCACAGCTCATATACTCAATGGTAAAAGACTGAAAGCTTAGGAACAAGGCAAGGATGCTTGATTTTGTTGCTGTCTGCAACATAGTACTAGAAGTCCTGTACAGAGCAATTATGCAAGAAAATGAAATAAAAGTTCCAAATTGGAAAGGAAAGAGTAAATTATTTCTGTTAGCAGATTACATGATCTTGTATGTAGAAAATACCAAAGATTTTATACACACACACACACACACACACACACACACACACACACCTAATAACTAATGAAACACACACACATATTAATAACTAATGAAAGAATTTAGTTCAGTAAAATTGCAGGATAGAAAATCAACATCCCAAAACAGTTGTGTTATCATATTCTAACAAGGACCAATCTGAAAAGAAAATTAAAAAAATAATTCCCATTACAATTGCATAAAAGAGAATAAAATACATAGGAATTAACCTACTAAGGAGATGGAAGATATGTACAATAAAAACTACAAAGCATTGCTGAAAAAAGCTATAGAAGACAAATAAATAGAAAGACATCTCTTATTTATGAGTTAGAAGATTTAATATAGTTAAAAAGTCAGTATTATCCAAACTGATATACAAATTTAATGCATTCTCTACCAAATTTCAATGATTTTTTTTCAGAAATAGAAAAACCCATCCTAAAATTCATAAGGAACCTTAAGGTACTCCAGTAGGCAGAACAATACTGAAAATAAAGAACAAAGCTAGAGTACACACACTTTTTTGTTTTAAAATTCACCACAAAGCTACAGCAATCAAAACAGTGGCATAAAGATAGACATATAGACCAATGGAATAGAATAGAGTCCAGAAATAAACCCTCACATACATGGTCAATTTATGTTTGACAAGGCTGCTAAGATCATTCAATGGAAGAATGATAATCTTTTCAGCAATTGGTGCTGTGAAAATTGAATATCCACATACAAAACAATGAAATTGAACCCTGATACCATATACAAAAATTACCCCAAATGGGTCCATGACTTAAACATAAGAATTAAAACAAAAAAATCTTAGAAGAAAACATAAGGCAAAAGCTTCACAACATTAAATTTGGCAATGATTTCTCAAATACAATACCAAGGCACAGGCAGTAAAGGACAAACTAGATATGTTGGACCGCATGAAAATTTTAAAATGTTATGTATCAAAAGACAGTATTAACATAATAAAAAGGCAACCCACAGAGTGGAAGAAAATTTTTAAAATTCATATAACTAATGAGGAATTAATATCTAGAATATAGAAAGAACTCCTAAAACTCAACAACAACAAAACAATTTTATTCATAAATGGGATGGGCAAAGGACTTGAATAGACAGTTCTCCAAAGGTATACAAAGGTCCAATAAGCACATGGAAAGATATTCAACATCACCAATCATTAGGAAAATGAAAATCAAAACTACAGTGAGGTAGTTATAAGATGTCATTAGGATGACTATTTTTTTTTAAAAAACCCAAAACATAAAATAATCTGTTGACAAAATTGGAACCCTTGTCCTCTGTTGTTGGAAATGCAAAATGCTATAACCTCTGCAGAATGGCAGTTGCTCTAAAAATTAAAAATTAAAAAAAAAAATCACTAACAATTCCACTTTTGGATATATACTCAAAAGCAGAGTCCCAAATAGTTATTTGTATACGTGTGTTCATAGCGGCACTATTCACAGTAGTGAAAATTTGGAAAATGCGGCTGAGTGTGAATGAATGGATGAGTGGATGAGTAGAATGTGGTATATACACACAAGGGACTATTATTCAGCCTTCACTGGGAAAGATCCCGATACATGCTGCCACACAGTTGAGCCTTGGAGACACTGTGCTATCTGAAATAAACCAGTCACAAAAAGAGAGATACTGTATTATTCCACTTACATGAAGTCATTAGAGGGATCAAATGATAGAGACAGAAAGTAGAATGGTGGTCACCAGGGCCTGGGTGGAGGGAGGACCAGGAGATACTGTTTAGTGAGTACAGTTTCAGTTTTGTATGATGAAAAGACTTCTGGGGATGGATGGCGGTGACGGTAGTGCAATAATGTGAATGTACTTAATGCCACTAAACGGTACACTTAAAAATGATTAAGATAGTACATTTTATTGTGTTCTGTAGATTTGACCACAATTAAAAATTGGAGAAAAGCAACAAGCAATAAAGTTTCCAAAATTGCCATGTCTTTGTGCCTAACATGGGTAAGCACTCTTCTTTTCTCCTTCTTATCACATCCTCCTTTTTTCTTAGAAACCTGGGCCTTAGCTGGGCATGGTGGCTCACGCACATTATCCCAGCACTTAGGGAAGTGGAGGAGAGAGGATGGCCTGAGCCCAGGGGTTCAAGACCAGCCTAGACAACTTGGCAAGACCTCGTCTCTACAATACATCAAGAAAGATTACCAGGTGTGGTGACGTGTGTCTGTGGTTCCAGCTTCTTGGAAGGCTGAGACAGAAGGATCGCCTGAGCCCAGCAGGTTGAGGCTGCAGTGGCAGTGAGCATGCCACTACACTCCAGCCTGGGTGACAGAGTGAGACTCCTACTCAGAAACAAATAAGTAAATATTAAAAAAGCAACCTGGGCCTAAGCGGGCACAGTAGATTTGTCTGAATTACCCCTTTCAAGTCTGCCTTTACCTACCTCATTCTTGGTGATCAGTGGGCTGAGCTAGGAACCTTGCCTACTGCTGGAGGCTGTGCTGCAAATAAGTGTTAGGAGAAGATAAACTCTCCAGGACCCTGACAGGATCCCTCTGCCAGCCCACAGAGCCATTGTTGCCCATCCATCTTGAAAAGTCACACTCATATTTTTAGAATGATAAAAGCATCTTCCCTGAGCGAGATCAAAATTCACCAGGGAAATTGACATAAAGGAAACCCTATTCCTAGGCCCTAAAGTTTAACCAGACTTAGAAACACTAGCCTAACCCAAGGTAACCTGGAAATGTTCAGCCCAACCTGGGACAACCCTGGTAGACAGGAATATTTAGAGTCTTGGCAAAAAGAGACCTAATCATTCCATAGCCTTCCTTAAAGATTCTGGCTCCCCGTAGATACAGAGGAATTCAGACTCTCAAGCTGGTATTCAAGGCCTCCCAAATTTGACCTGTCACCTTATTTCTCATTCTTTTTCTTCTCCAGTTGTATCATTCTACTTTCCATTCTTCCATTCCATGTACTTTCCTTCGTAATTTTGTTCATGTTGCCTAGAAGTCCTTTAGCAGTGGCTCTCCACCACCGTCTTTGACATTCCAATTCTAATCTCATCTCTTCCCAGAGATATTAGTTCCTACCTCACTCACTCCTACTTAGAAGGGAATTTTCTTCCCCCTATTCCTACAATACAGCTCTCTTCTTAGGCTGCCTTCTATTAAATGTCAAGCATTTGGCATTGTCAGTGGACATTATAGATGCCCCTTCAGTAATTATTCCACTCCTTTGCCGTTGTGTAGCAGTCACTCATTTGGGGAGAATAAGCACCCAGCGCTAATGATTGACTCTGATTAGTAGAAACCAATCACTATAATTACATTCTGCCAGAGACAACTCAGGTATGAAGAGCAACCCAGCCCAAGTCAGTCAGTGCATAGTATTTCCTAGGTATCAGGTTCAGATTGATTCAAAGTTCAAGGCTTGGGATGAAGTGCAAATTCAATGGTGGGTGGAAGAGAAGACGTTTTCATGCTCTCAAGGGTACTTATCATTAAATTTATCGTTAATTTTTTAATCATCAAAATTATTTATGATGATTAATTCTACCATTGAATTTGAGCCATTGGAAGGGAAAAAATTATTTACACTTTCTAGTTCCATGGTGTCTTAGTTCATTTGGGTTGCTAGAACAAAACATCATGAACTGGGTGGTTTATAAACAACAGAAATGTCCCACTATTCTGGAGGCTGGTAGGTAAGTCTAAGATCAAGGTGGATTGGGTATCTAGTAAGGGCCCACTTTCTGGCTCATAAAGGGTGCCTTCTACTGTGTCTTCACACGATGGAAAGGCCATGGGGTTTCTCTCAGGCCTCTGTTACAAGGGTATTAATCCTGTTCATGAGGGCTCCACCTCCATGACCTAGTCACCTTCCAGAGACCCTACCACCTAATACCATCAACTTGGGGATTAGTATTTCAACATATGAATTTTGGGGGACACAAACACTCAGACCACAGCACACGGTAATGTGCAAGGAACTCTACAAATGCTGATTGAATTTATGTTCGGTGTCTGTGGTCTTGGGGGGACACACACCGTATTCATACATTGATCCAACCTCCTGAGTTTGTCCTTAGAATAATTAGACTTTATCTTTTGTGATACAATATATGGAGCAGGATTGGGCAGGCAACTTCTAAAGAACTAAAGTTAATCCTGAGTCACTCATACCTTCACTGTTTTTCAGACCATCTCAAGCCAACTTTTATCTGCATTGGGGTCTACCAGGCTGCTGCTGTTTCTAACTGGTGTTTTTCAGAAACCACCTTTGATCATCTCACTACATAAAATAAATATACTACAAAAACCTCCAGTCTTGGTCAAAATCAAAAGACATTTTCATTGCTACACAAAAAAAGAAGCCTAGATAAATGTGCTTATAGTGGAGTGAATCATTTAATTTTTTTTTCATTATTTTCCTTTAAAATTCTTGTGATAACTATAAAGTGACTTAGCCGGGCTCGGTGGCTCAGCCTGTAATCCCGCGCTTTTGGGAGGCTGAGGTGAGTGGATTGCCTGAGCCCGCGGGTTCGAGATCTGCCTGGGCAGGCGAGACCTCATCTCTACAATAAATCAAAAAAATCAGCTGGGCATGGTAGCGCATGCCTGTAATTCCGGCTACTTGGAAGGCTGAGGCGGAAGGATCACTGGAGCCCAGCAGGTCGAGGCTGCAGTGGCCGGGAGCGGCCACTGCACTCCATTCTGGGTGACAGAGTGAGACTCCAACTCAAAACAAAACAAAACAAAACAAAACAAAAAAACAAAACAAAAACTATAAAGTGACTTAAGCCCGAATAGCCAGTCTGGCAGGTTTCTGTTGGTTTGGAACAACTCATTATGTTCTTTAATCTCTCAAAACCACTTCTGAAATGCACAAAATTCAAACTGATTATTTCACTTTGGTTTGGTGATGAAGCTTCTAAAAGAGTGGTAAGAGCACAATCTTGGTACCAGATCACCTAGAATGAATCCCAGCTCTGCTACAAACAACAAACTGATGGGTTGGAATTATATTTTTTTAAAAAATTTCCCCAAAGTGAAATATATAGTGATCTCCCTCTCTGTGACTTAGTGTCCTCATCTGTTTCAATGAAACTAAAATAGCACTTACCTCATCAGATTTTGTGATAATTAAATTGGTTATCACATGTAAAGTGCTTAGAACGGTGCCTAGCGTATAGTTAAAGTCCCAGTAAATACTAGGGACATAATACAGAAGATTTCTAAAATAGAGACTCTAACTAGAACCATTTAATAATCTTCAATTATGATCTATAAAGTCCCAGACCAACTTTGTGAAACACCAGGACATGGTAATGAGATGGTAATGGGAAAACAGAAACCACCCTCTTTTCTCTTAACAAGTTGATCTCTCTTGAGCCCTTAACTGGGAGTCTACATCTGTGCTTAATTACTAGCATCATGATCTTGGGCAAGTTAATCTTTCTGAAATTATCCCAATTTGTTTGTTTTGAATGTAAAATGAGGATAATAATCCCTAGCGCCCAGGGCTACTATAAAGGAGGTAAAGCACGGACAGTGCCCCCCTCCTCCCTGGCATACGATAGAGGCTTCTCCTCCTGATACCTCCGAGTCCTAACTTCATTTTAGCAAGAACCAATAGTTTGGAGTTATATTTCAAAAAATATTTTCTCAAAATGAAATGTGTCAATTCAATTTTACTATTTAAATCAGGTCTAAAACAACTGTAAAGAAGGACTAACCTTTTCCCCCCAAAATGAAATAATGATGGGACATAATTTTAAACCCTGTTTTTAAAATAAATTCCAGCGGTCCATTGTATAAATTCAAACCATCTACCCAAGGGTACCTGCATAATGAACGTTTGCATACCTAACGCTGAGTTGTACCACACATATTTAAAATAAAAAATTTATTAAATAAATACTGTTGATGGGAAAAAAAGAAAACCATCTACATATACACATAAGAATTTTAGCTATTATTAAAGAAATGCTGAATTTAGCATTTAAAAAAAAAAGTTTCTAGGTTATTTCATTTTGTACAAATTCAGCATTTCTTCTTTTTAGGGAGGCATACAAGCACTTAGTTTTATCTGAGTGAGGCTTCTTGACTTTCATAAAGTTTAATATGAGAGTGCCAGCAAGTTTTGCTCAACATGGTAGATCTCATTTCAGTCTGTCTCAGTCTGTTTGAGTTGCTATGACAAAATACCATGAACTGGGTGGTTTATAAACAACAGATATTTCTCACAGTTCTGGAGCCTGGGAAGTCCAAGATCAAAGCACCAGCAGATTTGGTGTCTGGTGAGGGTGTAGGGGCCAGGCTTCTCCATCTCTATACAGTGTCAGGAGTAGGATGCACATGGGACACAACAAACATTTCTATATTCTCCTGTGCCCAGTGCTTGGTTTTAGTTTCCAGTAAACAAATCTTGAGAACAGGCAGCAAAGATCTCCATCTCATTTTCATAATTCTACAACAACAGCCACGATTAGTATCCAACACTTTCTTTTCTTTCTGATTAAGATCCAGAGAAAGCATTCTACTTTTCTACTAATATGAACATAGATGACAAACAAAACAAATTATTTTTATTGTGTCCTTTGGGGGAATTTTAATAAATCTCTTAGTTAAGATAAATTTAGGAAAATATACAGAAGAAAAGAATGAACATTGATAAGCTCATTCATTGAAGTGTTTCTTTCAATAACTATAATTATCTGTTTTGTAGTTACTGTCTCTCCTTTATTACAAAAATTATGACTCACTTTAAGATACACCTCATTTCTTAGCAAAGGTTAGTTTTGCCTAGCAATTTCATAGTCTTGGTAGTTGCCATCAAGCTGTAAAGCAGTGGTCCCCAACCTTTTTAGCATCTGGGACCGTTTTGTGGAAAACTATTTTTCCATGGGCTGGAGGTGGGTAGGGGATTTCAGTATTATTCAAGTGCATAACATTTATTGTGTACTTTACTTCTATTATTATTACATTGTAATATATAATGAAATAATTATAACTCACCATTTTTAAGAAAGAGGCACAGACAAGTCATAAATATAATAATGGGCAGGCCACATACAGACTAAAATACGTGTCAGATTCTGACCTAAAGCCTTCCACCAGATGCAACTGTACAATTGAGGTACACCAACTCACTTGCCACTCAATGATAGGGTTCTGATATGAGTCTGCAAGCAAGGGATTTATCATGGTCTCTGTGCAGTCTAACCTCACTGCTCATGTTAATCTGGCTCTACCCATGCGAATGCAGCCTCTCCCCAGTGCTAGCATCCCCACCTCAGCTCCGTCTCAGATCATCAGGCATTAGATTCTCATAAGGAGCACACAACCTAGATCCCTTGTATGCACAGTTCACAATAGGGTATACTCCTTTGAGAATCTAACGCCACTGCTGATCTGACAGAAGACGGAGTTCAGGCAGTAATGCGAGTGATGAGGAGTGATGAGGCTTCACTGGCTCACCTGCTGCTCACCTCCTGCCATGCAGGTCAGTTCCTACAGGCCATAGAATGGTGGTAGGTGGGTGGGGGGGGGGTTGGGGGACCCCTGCTTTAAAGGCTTACCTAAATTAGCAAATTTATCAGGATTCTATTATCTTATTTTTTTTGAGTCAGAGTCTCACTCTGTTGCCCAGGCTAGAGTGCAGTGGCACACTCACGGCCACTGCAGCCTCAACCTGCTGGGCTCAAACAATCCTTCTGCCTCAGCCTTCCAAGGAGCTGGAACTACAGGCATGTGCCACCACACCAGCTAGTATTTTTTTATTTATTGCAGAGACGAGGTCTTATCAATTTGCCCAGGCTAGTCTTGAACCAGGGGGCTCAGGCAATCCTCTTAACTCCACCTCTCAAAGTGCTGGGATTACAGGCGTGAGCTACCATATCTGAAAAGGATTCTATTATCTTCTAACAGTCCCCAGCCTACTTGTGACTTATTCTCCTCAATTAGACTTTTGGCTAAGTAGGACCAGATAAAGGGCAGACAACTGGGTTATTCTCCAGAATGCAGATTATCTGAAACTCACTGGAAATGCACCAAGGAGGAGACAATTCTGTCTACCAAAGCCTTCCTCAGGCCAAACACTATATATGTTTGGGGAACACTTAGATAAGCCACTTGTCAACTGGGGCAAGACTCCCAAAGACCATGGTGGTGTTAGAGTGCTGCCAGGAAGGAAGTTTTCATGATCACTTTCTTTTTTTTTTTGAATTGGAGTCTCACTCTGTTGCCCAGACTGGAGTGCAGTGGCCGCTCCCGGCCACCGCAGCCTTGACCTGCTGGGCTCTGGCGATCCTTCCGCCTCAGCCTTCCAAGTAGCCGGAATTACAGGCACGCGCTACCACACCCGGCTGATTTTTGATTTATTGTAGAGATGAGGTCTCACCTGCCCAGGCGGGTCTCGAACCCTTGGGCTCAGGCAATCCACTCACCTCAGCCTCCCAAAAGCGCGGGATTACAGGCTGAGCCACCGAGCCTGGTTTCATGATCACTTTCAGGGCTCTGTTTTACTGAATGGGTGTTCAAACACAACCCAGAACTGAACAGGACAAGCGCCTAGCCTCTGCCATCAGCCCACAAAGTCTCATCTTTGATGTTGAACAAAACTATGGCTTTGAGGGGGCATTCAATTATTGTTAGTCTGATATACCTACCTTCTAAGTCTGATTCTGCAAGAAAGTTCTTATACCAAGTGGGTCCCTTACTATGCATCCATCTGCCTTCACCTGGGACTCCTGCCTTTCTGCTGAGCTTCAGTTTAGAACTCTAAGACATAAAGAAGGTGCTCAACTGGGGCTCACAAGCCCTCCATGGTGGCATTATTTTTTTTAGAGACAAGGTCTTACTCTGTTGCCCAGGCTGGAGTGCAACGGTGCAATCATAGCTCACTGTAACCTTGATCAACTAGGCTTAAGCAATCCTCCTGCCTTGGCCTCCTCAGTAGCTAGGAACTGCCATGCACTTCCATCCCTGGCCCAATATTTCCTCCCCGCCACTCCAGGCTGACAAGGTCTGCCTTGACCCTCAGGCAGTCCCTTCTTCACTCTCCATTTCCCCTTTCTCCATTTCCCTCAGAGAGAGAGAGAGACAGATACTGAGTAAATGTGGTGTTCTCATTTAAACAATGTCTACCCATGGAATGAATCATTCAAGAATAACTGTAAACTGTTGTGTTGTTTATTTATTTCACAATGTGCAGGAAATCAAACAGCCCAGATATTTCATAATATGCTGGCTTTGCCACTGAGATGAGTGACTATCTAAACACACAACCCAAGCTTCATCTGCTTCTAGAAAGTACCATCAAATCACCTCAAGTGAGAACAGATTAGAATACATTTCATGTCAGAACATACATTGGAAATTATATTTTTCGCCTCCAAACTGGCAACTCTTTTCTGGCTCGCCATTCTAGTTCAGCAAGTCCAGACAGGCAAAGGCATTCTTTCTGTCACACAACAGATTCTAGCCCCTTTCCTTCCTGGATGCTCATGTCATTGTGAATGCTCCAAATACTTTCCTTTTGATCTCGACACATATGAGGACAGAAGTCCCAAGCAGCATCTTAGGAGCTAAGAGCCTGGCCAAAATGTCTGACTAGGTTGGTTTTAAATACTACCTTTGTTTCTTACTGGTCACGGGATGTTGGACTACCTAGTTAAACTCTCCTCATTCATAAAACAGTGTCTACTGCATAGGGCACTGTGAAGATTCAAGGAAGTGATACAAGTTCACTGTCTAGCATAGTGCTTGGCACATGTACAAACAGCAGATAATACGGTTAGTATAGTCACCATTTTCGCTCACTGTTCTTTTCCTCTCTTTGCTCCCCTGCCTCCTTGACTTCACCCACATGTTCTGTTAGTTAGACAAGACTATGCTTATGTGTTCAGGGAAGGAGACAAGGCCAATAAGTTGTCTTTTCCTGGTTGTGTGTTTAATGAAAAAGTCTGCAAACTTAGGGAAACAAAAAGAAAAATAAGGATTTGAGGCTGGATGCGGTGGCTCACGACTATAATGCCAGCACTCTGGGAGCCTGAGACAGGAAGATTGCTTGAGCCCAGGAGTTCAAGATCAGCCTGGGCAACATAGCGAGCCCAATCTCTACAAAAAACTTGAAAATATTATCCAGGCATGGTAACACACACCTATAGTTCCAGCTACTCAGAAGGCTGATGTAGGAGGATAGCCTGAGCCCAGTTCAAGGCTGTGGTGAGCTGTAATCCTGCCACTGCACTCCAGCGTGAATGACAGAAGGAGACCCTGACTCAAAAGAGAGAGACAGAGACAGAGAGGGAGAGAGAAGAAGGGGGGGGGGCAGAAAGAGACAGAGAGGGAGAGAGAAGAAGGGGGGGGCAGAGGATTTGAAGAGGGGAATTCTCATTTTCCCATAAACCAAAACAAAACAAACTAGAAAAGATTCCCCTACCTTGAGGTACAAAGGTGATAATGAGGAAGTCACAAGGACTTCCTGATAGGAGGAGGCAGCAGACAGGGCCATGGACAACTTCATGGAATTCCCTCCGCGCAGGCGTGGTGTGCATGTGGTATCATGGATAGTAGGCTAGCTCAGCTGCTGGGAGCTGTCTACCCAACAAAGCTCTGTGATGGAAGAACTTTGGGATGCTGGGTAAGGGAGGAAAGGGGAGAGAGTGACTATTTCTTATGGATGCTGTGTTGCTCAGGGCTGAGGATACTTCACATACATTTAGGAATCATATATATCAAATTACTAGATGCACTTTATAGATCACCTTATAACAATAATAAGAAAACAAAGAGTTTTAGAAACATCTTGGAGCAGGACTTACCAGAAAGTAAGCAAGGTCCAGGGCCACTTCCATTCTTTTTTAGTCTCCTGGAATATTCAAATAATTAATAAATACAAACATGGCAAGGTGCTGTGGTTCATGCCTATCATCTCAGCACTTTGGGAGGCTGAAGTAGAATTGCTTGAGGCCAGGAGCCTGAGACCAGATTAGGCAACATAGTGAGACCCTAGCACTACAAAAACTTATTTATTGGAGTTGGAGTCTCACTTTGTTGCTCAGGCTGGAGTGCAGTGGCATGCTCATGGCCACTGCACCCTCAACCTGCTGGGCTCAGGCAATCCTTCCACCTCAGCCTCCCAAGTAGCTGGAACTACAGGCACATGCCACCATGCCCGGCTAATTTTTTTTTATTTATTGTAGAGATAAGGTCTCGCCAGGTTGCTCAGGCTGGTCTCAAACTCATGGGCTAAGGCAATCTTCTCACCCCAGCTTCCCAAAGTGCTGGAATTATAGGTGCGAGCCATTGCGCCTGGCCCTAGTGTCATATTCTGTTGGTCAAAGCAGGTCACAAGGCCAGCCCAGATTTTAGGGGAAGAGAATAAACCTTAGCTTTGATGTGAAGAGCTGTGAGGGCCTACAAAAATAAATAAAATTGTTGGCAGTTACATTTGGAGACTGTCTACAATACAGGGTTATAAAAATTGTGATGTATTTTAAGCGCTTATGTGCATTTAACACATTGACTTTTTAGCATAAAATTATATGATGACTATATGATTAAAATTGTTTGCGTATACTGTCAATATTCTAAATATAAGGCATATCCCAAAGGGCCCTCTTACTCCCCTACTAAGCCCTTAGAGTCTAGGAGGGAAGTTTTTTTTTTCCTTTCTGGGCCTGAATGATTCTGTAATTTCAACAGGCACCAACAATCATTCATAAGTGCACTTGTTCTTCTCAGATATGGTATTCTAATTTTAGGCTTAGCGAGGTCACCAAGAAAATTCCAGGTCAGGCATGGTAGCTCATACCTGTAATCCCAGCACTTTGAGAGGCTGAGGCAGGAGGATCGCTTGAGACCAGGACTTCCAGCCTGGTCAACATAGTGAGAACTTGTCTCTACAAATAAATGAAAATATTAAAAATAAAAGTAAAAAAATCAGCCAGGCATAGTGGCACATGCCTGTAGTCCTAGTTACTCAGGAGACTGAGGTGGAAGGATTGCCTGAGTCCAGGAGTTCTAGCTATAGTGAGCCTTGATCATGTCACTGCACTACAGTCTGGGCAACAGAGTGACACCCCAACTGAAAAAAAAAGGAAGAAAGAAAGAAAAGAAAAATTCCTGATTATCTCCCTGCCACGGCATCAGCCTCCTCATTTTCTGTCTTAGTCCATTTAGTGTTGATATCATTGAATACCTAAGACAATAAAGAAAAGTTTCTTTGGCTTTCAGTGCTGGTGGCCAGAAAGTTTGAGATGGGGCCTCTGCATCTGGTGAGGCCACAGGTTGCTTCCCCACCTAACGGTTGGCAGAAAGAAAGCTGGCATGTGCAGAGAGCACATGGCAAGAGAGGAAGCAAGCGGGGGGGGGGGGGGGGGGGAGCCAGGCTCCTTTAGACAACAGACCAAGGTAAAAATAGAGCACTAGCTTGCCCCCTGCAGGGAGTGCATTCTTCTATTTATGAGGGGTCAGTCCCCATGTGCATGCCACTCCATGGCTACTCCCTGTATGTTGAGGGTGAAGTCTCACCTGTATGATGATCTGATCCTATGGCAATTCAATTAATCATGCCAACTAGCGGTGCAGGCGACATGTCCTATAGATCAGAAGTGAGGAGGAAGTCCCAAGGGACATCGAGAAACATCCTGAGCTCAGGAGATCCTTCTGCCTCAGTCTCCCAAGTAGCTGGGATTACAGGTGCATGCCACCACGCCTAGTTATTTTTCATTTTTGTAG